>JAHKKF010514005.1:0-11005 GCA_019740295.1 Labeo calbasu | reverse complement strand
TTGAGAATTTTTAACCAAAGTATATTATAGACTTTTCATTAAGACCCTAAAGAATCATATCAACTTGTGGAAAATGGGCATCCGATGACCCTTTTAATTATTTGGGTGATAATGTAGACAGTGTGTGCAAATAAACATCTGTGATTCATTCTTTGTGAATTTTCTCCATTTTGTTAAACAAAACATTGTTGTATGTGACAGTTATCAGCTGAGGGCTTATCTGTTTATTCAGAGTCATGCATTATTCGAGCATAAATAATGGATGCAGGAGACGGAGGTTGCATATTGTGAAGAGGATAAATCACTGAGAAGATGTTTAGTGTGATGAAAAGAGCCTCTTCAGGGGACCCCTCATTTCACATTCATCTTAGATTTCCAAGAACACCACATATTTATGTTTTTACTCATGATGACTTTGCTCTGAAAGGGTTAGTTATAACCATAATCACATGCCCTGTGACTTACAGGTTAGTCAGGCATTCATCTTTGAGAGATTTGAGGAAGAATTGTTTTTTGAGAAAATACGGCAGTAGTGGTGCAGTATCTAGAGGGATGAATTGAGGATCTGTGCTGTGATCTGAAAAGGGAGATTACTGCAATCTTATGATGTAAATAACAGCCCCCCAAAGGTGTATTATGGCTCTGTATTTCAAACACGCTGCTATGCAGTATCGTCATATCTCAACTTTTGCTTTTGTTCTAAAACATTCTGATGAAAACTAATGCTTTTTATTTGCAGTGCTACATTTTGGAGGGAAGCCCTTAAAAAATCCTGAAGATCTGAATTGATGATTCTGGCTTTAATTAGTATAGCCTGTTTTAGTGATCACATCAATTCTTTACAGGCTATGCTAATCTATGCCAGAATTAGCAATGCATGTGGGACGGACTTACTCTTCGCTTATGGGCGTCACTTTGTTTTATTAAGTGGTGAGGACAGTGGCACCAGAACAAGTTGTGAAGTATGTGTGCTATTCGATGTGCTGGTTATAATATCACATAATGCTGATGGCTTGATATTAATTAGTTCATCCTCAAATATTTTTTGATAGTATTACTACTGAAATTAATACTATTATTTAGTAAGGATGCATTAAGTTGATCAAAAGTGACTTTAAAGAATTACAAAAGTATTCTATTTCAAATAAATTGTACTTCTGAAATTTCAATTCCTTTAAAAAAAGAAAAATCCTGAAAAAGTGCATCACAGTTTCCACAAAAATATTAAGCCGCACAGCTGTTTTCAACATTATAAAAATAAGAAATGTTTCTTGTAGGGGTTGACCGATTATCGGCACCGATATTAAGCATTTTTATGATTATTGATATAGGTCATTTTCAAGCATTTCAATAAAGTTTTTGTCAGAGCCCTTTTTATTTTTAATTTTTACACTAGAAATATGTTTCGGTTTAAAATATCGGTTATCGGTGTACTTGATCTGTAATTATCGTATCGGCATCGGCCATAAAAAACACATATCGGCCGACCCCTAGTTTCTTGAGCACCAAATCAGCATATTAAATTGATTTCTGAATCATGTGACATTGAATACAGGAGTAATGACTGCTGAAAATTCAACTTTTAATCACATAAATGATATTTTTAAATTGTAATAATATTTCACAATTATAGGGTTTTTACTGCATTTTTGATCAAATAAATGCAGCCTTTGTGAATGTAAAATACTTCCTGTTTGAATACTGACCTTAAACATTTACAGTATGTTACATTATATAATATTAATTATTAGTACAATTATAAATAAAATTTAATAAATGGGTGGAGACAAGTTTATCAAAGCAAAAAATTATGCATGTTTCCACTGTCGTTTCCATTGTTTATGATGTCATCACTGTAATCTCTTAAAGGAACAGTTCACCCCAAAATCTCCAATCTGTTCTTTTCCATGCACAAAAAATGAATGGTGACCACGGCTGTCAGATTTTCTTTAAATAAGAACATCACAAAGAATAACATCGCATGAAACAATCATATGATTTTAGAAGACCTGGAATATAGCTAATGAAAGATTATGATCACTTTAATCTTGATTTTAATCTTTTTTGGTCCCCATCCACTTCATTGACTACATAAAGGTGAGTAAATGATGACAGAATTTTCATTTTTGGGTGGACTAGCCCTTTAAAAAAAAAATTATTTTGCTCACTGCACATTTTACACCCTAAGATATTAAAAGTAAGCATTTACACCTCACTTACAGAGCAACTAAATTCCATACTCTCTGAGGGCCTTGATCTCATTCAGTATAGGTATTTGTGTGATTGCCAGGCCAAAATTGAACAATACCACCAATAAGAGGAACAAAGCCAAAATATAAAAGCATTTTCCCTAGCAAGATGTCCAATCCATTCTACCCGTCACCTTATCAGTGGCCTGAGATTAGATAGTTTTGTCCACTGACCAGAAACATGACACAAAGAAGACCTCATACAGACAAGAGCTGTGTGTCATCACCTGTCAGATGGTAATCTCCATGCAGTCCTGGCTCAATGTTATAGGGGCGGCAAAGAACGTTAAAATTGGTCAGGCTTCAGCCCTGATCCAAAAGCATTCTTCGTTAACCCAGAAGGTCAAAGGTCATCAGATGGTGAATGGTCTTTGGAAAGTAATTTAACACAACACCGCACCTTTGGAGAAGTCATTATCAGGTGTTTGAATTATTTCTGCGCATAGTGGGTCGATACCTCAGTGGCGTCCCTCCAAACCCGTGTCATGCTCCGGTGCACTTGGACATGTTCCCAACATGTATGTGGAGTGGGTTCACATGCGACGAAGCATTCAAAAAAGCTTTAGCCCAGTTGAATTTGTTAAAACTGAAAGGAAAAAGTGCCAAGTTTTAAATGTGCTTAACAGCTTTGTTATTCTTAAGAGCAAAATTTATTTGCCCTCTGTAATCTCTCTCGGCCAGACTTTTCTTCGTATTAACCTTCCCCACGGCACTCGGGACAAATCGTCTCGGAAAAGGTGCCACAGTCCTAATTACTTACCCATGTTCTGTCCTTTTAAGCTATTGACAGGTTATATTAGTAGACGTTCCCTTGTGTGCCTGAACCCAGATCGGCTTAACAGTCTCATCACATATCTGATCTAGACAGGTCTGCTGATCTCAGATCAGCCTGAAATGTCCACCTCTGCCCGGTAACAGATTGGCATTTGAGTGGCAGAGCAAAAGGCCGTGAGCGTCTGTAGGCAGCTGGTACACACCCCTGGCATCCAGGTCCATGAATGTTAATGTAGCGCTGTAAAGCCCATGGGTACCAGATCTCTCCACAGTGGGATCACCAAAATTTACATACCCCGTCAGTCATAATATTGCCTACTTAAAGGGATAGAGCCTAAGCTTGTGTGGGCTGCAAAAAAGAGGAATAACTCTTGTATTTACCTGGATTTTATAAAGCGAATTTGCATTTCGCTGCAGGGCTTATGCCGTTAACGGAGACTAATATGATGAGAAACTGAATTTCCTTGATCTTTTGAGATAAAAGGGTTCATTTACTATGAAAACACACTGTAACTTTCAGAGCTTAAAACTACTTTCCCAGTCCAACATGTCCATATTTTGAAACAGAGCTGCAAAACAGCTCATTCCAAAGTCTTGGATTCCTTGGATTCAGAAATGGCCAGTCATAATGATTTTAATACTAACAACGTAATAGAAATATCTCTGAATACTACTAATGAGAAGATAAGGATACAGAAATGTCAAAAATTGTGCTCTTCCTGGCTTCATATCCGCTCTCTGTATCCATTTAAATGATCCAAACATTATAAAATTGGCTCACACTTTTTTTTTATCAGTGTCCCAGTAATTTATTTGTAATTGCAAGGGTCGGAGAGGCTGGAAATATGTATTAAAAACTAAATTACAAACTAAAAAAAGAATTTGATCCCTTAAGGAACTGAAATTAAGACTCATCTTCTATGTTTTATCACTTGTCCTGCACACTATGACTGGCTTCTCAGCATCAAAGAACGTATCAACATCTTTTTATCCTGGTTTATGCTTCACATCGTGATAATGAACTCATATCGGTTTTCCTATTGTAAAATAATTCCCCAAATTTCTTTTCGTCGCTCATAAAGTTGTTAGTGTTTGAGTTTCAACATGTGGCAGCTCTTATTCTTTCAGCAGCCAGGTCTCTCAGCAGTCCACTTTTTCTTGCTGGAACTGTTTATGCATTCAAAACTAATTAAGGGTTTCAAACAGGGACCCATTTATTTGCTATATAAATTCATTTATTTTCCTTCTCAACTCCCTCGAAATGTGTATGTGGTAATATTTATTCCTGGCAGGCTGTTAGTGGATGTACTGGTGTCTTGACTGATAAACTTTTCTTCAAAACTCTTTTTTAAAATCCTCTGTGTGTAGTCTGTATTGTTATTTAGGATATTATGAGCAGATGAGATTTGAGGCGTCAGAGCAGGTTAGCCTTATGGCTCTCTGTGTGTGCCTGATTAAAATCGAGATAAGCTAGCAGTGTGAACTGTGAAGTACACCCTAGGCTTCCAAAATGTAAAGGACAGGGCAAGGCAAATGAGCAAAGAAGAGATGAATTAGTATTTGATTAGCTTCCACAGTTTTTTTTATAAATTTGAAATAAAGAAAAATTCATTGAAATTGTAAAAACTGTCACATTTTCTCACCTTCATGTATGACTTTTGTGAAAACTGACTAATGTTCTGGTTGTTCTTTTACATACAGTTGCAATAAATTGGGAACTCTTGAGCTTTAGAAAAGATGCAAAAGCATCATAAATCTATCAAAAAAGTGGACCTTAAAGCTTGTGCACTCTTCTTTAATAATCTTCTTTCGCACTGCATAAGGCAAAATTATATGCCTTTGTATTTTGGCTTTTGTTAGTGTCCAGATCATTGTGTAAGTCAGTAGAGAACCGAATCAATCTGTTTTTTTTTTCACACAATGCTACAGTTGAAGTCAAAAGTTTACAAACACCTTGCAGAATCTGCAAAATGTAAATTATGTTACCAAAATAAAAGGGATCATACAAACTGCATGTTATTTTTTATTTAGTACTGACCTGAATAAGATATTTCACATAAAAGATGTTTACATATAATTCTGTGTTGTTACCTGAATGATCCAGAGCTGTGTTTTGTTTTTGTTTAATGATAATTATTCTTGAGTCCCTTGTTTGTCCTGAACAGTTAAACTGCCAGCTGTTCTTCAGAAAAATCCTTTAGGTCTCACAAATTCTTTGTTTTTTCAGCATTTTTTGTGTATTTGAACCTTTTCCAACAATGACTATGATTTTGAGATCCATCTTTTCACACTGAGGACAACTGAGGGACTCATATGCTACTATTACACATGTGCACTATTACAAAAGGTTCAAACACTCACTGATGCTCCGGAAGGAAAAATGGATTAAGAGCCGGGGGTGAAAACTTTTGAACAGAATGAAGATGTGTACATTTTTCTTATTTTGCCTAAATATCATATATTTTTTTGATTTAGTAATGGCCTTCAGAAGCTACAGAAGATACTTACATGTTTCCCAGAAGACAAAATTTGCTAAATTTACCCTGATTTTCAAATTCAAAAGGTTTTCATCCCCCTGCTCTTAATGCATCGGTTTTCCTTCTGAAGCATCAGTGAGCTTTTGAACTTCTGTAATAGTTGCAATTGTCCCTCAGTTGTCCTCAGTGTGAAAAGATGGACCTTAAAATCATACAGTCATTGTTGGAAAGGGTTCAAACACACCAAAAAAACCCCACAAATAATGTGTAGGACCTGAAGGGTTTTTCTGAAGAACAGCAGATAGTTTAACTTTTTAGAACAAACAAGGGACTCGTGAATGGCTGGGAAAAAACACAGCTGTGGATTATTCGGGTAACAACACATCCCTCTTATTTTGGTAAAATAATGAACATTTTGCAGATTCTGCAAGGTGTTTGTAAACTTTTGACTTCAACTGTATTATGTGGCTTCAAAACACCTCAAATATAGCTTATATTAACTACTTTTTTGCTCTTTATTTGTAGCTTCAGCCCTAGACCTCATTTACTTTTATTATTTTAAGACTACAAAAGAAAGTAATACTGTTTTTAAATGACATGAGGGTGAATAAATGATGACAGAACTTTCTTTTCCATCTGAACTATCGATTTAATAATAACCCTGTCTTGCTTTGTTGTCCCTTCTGCACAGATACACTCTGCTTTACGAATAATCTGCCAGATAAACTCTAAAAAACGTAATAAGAGCCTTTGAGAAAAACTCCATTTATTGACCTTCTCCTTTTGTGTCATCTCCTTTCTGCGATGACAAATGCTTTCACTTCGACCTGATTAAAGGCTGCCTTGTTTTTATTGGTTTTTATTGGTATCATTGTTCTTGGTCAATGGATAAAATTCATCAAGAGCTCTTTGTTTTAAAAGTTTAATTTCATTTATTTTCCTCACGAAACCCAAAGTTCCTGACACAGACCGTATTACATAAATGATTGGCGAGTTTTGTACGCTGAGGTAATGTTTTCATTTCTTGCTCTTTTAATGTCTGTGAAGCAGTAAGCTGTATTTACTGTACTCTATCTCACTTCTTGATCCTGTTATAATGAAATATAAGGCGCACAGTGGTGCGGTGTAGTAGCTGAAGCTCAGGGCTGGTAACTAAAATGTTTGTGATATGGTAGATCACCAAAAAATGAAAATTCTGTCATAATTTATCAAGCTGCAAAAAGGTCAGAAAAGTTTTATTACAAGACTTCTATCCCATAAGACTGTATGAGAAACAGACTGAAGTCATTTTTTGCTGAGTCTACGCCTCTGTTGTAGGTTTTTTTTCCACAAGCATGGCTCATAATTTTTCTTAAAAACACTCTCAGCACTTGTATCTCAGCTTAATCAGGTTGCCTTTTGAGCTCTGACTGTAAACTTTGCTAACCTGTGCAGTGTTGACAGACTCTAGAGTCGAGTAAGTGAATGAAAGAAAGAGCGTTCCAGCTGCATCCTTCAGCACTTTGAGGAATGGCTTGTAATTTTCTAAGGGCAAAGTCATTACAGTAGTCCTGGTTGTCTGGGCTTTATAGACCCAGGAATAGCCCCACACATAGTAGAGGAAGTCTCCCATCAGCAAAAGCTCTGGGTTGTGATAGTCAGCGTTTGTGTGGTCAGAGATCCAATGTCTTCAAGTGTGTGTGTGTGAACATAGATGCCCAAATCCCACAGCTAACCGTGTGTTTGTTTGGTTGCAGAGGTCTATGGTTTGGACTTATTTTAGGACACAAATTGGAAGAAAACATGTTATATTTTACAATGATTTGTGATAGGGGTGTTGAAATTATTTGTTGCATCGCTATTTGGACGTGGACGATTCTGCATCGATACAGTAATAGACCATAATTCGATTATAGCGTACTGACATCATTCGCGTACACGCTTGTCACACGAGTATTAAAAATGCAACCACTATTTTTACATCTCAGATCTGGGCACATTTTGAAAAAACCAAGCTTAGTGAGGGGAAAAAAAACATGCTCAGAATTGATTCTGGCTTTTCCTGCATATGGCACTTGTGCACGCTAGAGACAATCGTGGCGGGTTTCACTGCACAGGATATGCGCTGTGAGACACGTGCACATTGCTTGACAGTAGCTGGGTTCCATCCAAAGTTGCGAATGTACTTTGTGCACAAAACTGGAATATCGCTTAAATCATTTGCGAATAAGCACCATTTGCATCCAATGATTCAAAGAGAACAAAATCGTCACTTCTTGATAAATTGCCACTAAATATCACTTAAGAAAACTAGGAGAAGTCACTGAATATAATAATTTTTCACATATAATGAATTACTTGCGATTCAGAGAAAGCAGACAAAACAATACATGCGGTCATTGCTTTCGGAGGCGGATGCCAGCTGTTTGGGAACGCAGTCTTGTAATACAGTTCTTTGAGGCAATTATACAGTTGTTATAGGCAATAAAATAGTTTGACGGCAGACTTTGCTCAGGCATTTTAGAGTGACCGTAACGACATTTCAGAAGCTGTGCAGTGAAATGAGTCTGCTAGTTAGTCAAGTTATCCCGTCCCGTGACGCAGTCACATGACTTTTTTGGTGCATGTGGAGGAATTAATCCGCAACAACCTCAGGTAAGCGTAAAAACTTTTTTGCGAATTAAGGGTTTTTTTCGAATTTTGGTGTTTCCATCAATCATTTCTGATGCGATACTTCAAAATGCGCATAAACACAGGGTGATGGAAACACAGCTAGTGTGTGCTTTCACCTTCCGTTATTTCAGTGTTTTACTTTAGATATGCTTCAATTTATGCCGTTTGTAATGCAGTTCGTATTGGATGCACGAAAGTTACGTACTGATGTACTTTAACATGCGCTTTGTGTGGTTGCGGTTAAATGCACTTGCATCTCCGAATTCTTTTACGATATGAAATTCGATGTGTAAACAGCAGTGATGGGAATAATAAAATAAACTGCATTACTAATGCCATTACTTTTTTCAGTAATGAGTAATTAAATGAATTACTGTTTCCCTGTTACAACGTAGTTACCATTACTGACAATAAAATGCGGCGTTGCTGTAATTATTGCATTACGTTCTTCTTCCGAGGTAAATTCTGGCTTATTCCTCTCAGAGCATCTTCTTCCAGAAACAAAAAGTAGCCGAGGTGAACCTGATGAATGTTCACGTTCAGAAATTAAGGTTTTTGAGTAAAAAAAAACATCCTGATTTTTCTCCATATATAGTGGACTTCAATGGGAATCAACAGGCTGAAGGTCCAAACTGTAGATTCAGTGCAGCCAAGTGAATGGTCTAACGAAACGATTGGTCATTTTTTGAAAAAAATAAACATTTATATGCTTTTTAAAGGTCATGCGTGATGTAGGAAGTACCGACCCAGAGTTTACAAAGCGAATGTGCAAAGAAAGTCAAACGCCCTTTACAAAAAAATGTAAAACAATGATGTCGGACGATTTTAAAGTGGGGGAGAAGATGACCTTTTTGAACCAGAGTACACAGATGAAGAACTAACCACGCGTGACCTTTTTAACGTGATTACATAGTGCGTGAAGACGTGGACGCGCATTGCAAAGCTAGTGCAAGACGAGTGTTTGTGATTAAAAAGTATGTACATTTTTATTAACTTTTCACTAGATAAGACCCTTATTCCTCGGCTGGGATCATGTAGAGCCCTTTCAAGCTGCATTAAAGCTGCAATTTGGGCCTTCATGTTGATCCCCATTGAAGTTTACTATATAGAGAAAATCCTGGAATGCTTTCCTCAAAAACTTTAATTTCTTTTCGACTGATGAAAGAAAGACGTGAACATCTTGGATGAAATGGGGGTGAGTAAATTATCAGGAAATTTTTATTCTGGAAGTAAACTAATCGTTTAAGGTGTGGTTGCATTTGCTGTTGTTCTGCAAAATTTCACAGGGAGGCCGGATGTTGCATTTAGCCATTCTATTGAATTACTGCAAATGATTCTAATTCTGGCCAAAATCACCCAGGATTCTGGCCAAAGTTTGACAGGAATTGGCTATCTTAGCTACAAGTGTCCAGTCATAGTTTATTTCATTTGGGTGTATTTGAAGTACGATATTAGGCCAACATGCATGCAACTGAATAAATTGATGGTGAACCAGTCTTCATGAATGGACGATTATTAGCAGGGTAAACTAAATACATTAGTGCATATGAAGTAAACGGAAAGAAATAGGAATATTCTGCTTGTGGATGTCTAGTTACCCTGCTAATGAGTGCCATTCAAATACCTTTCACACTTGATGCCAGACTTTGGCCAATTTGTTTCATCCTATAAAGTGTTCGGTGCTGTTTGGGTTTCTAATTGACCATACAAGAGTTTCTTTTTCTAACTAACTTCAAACTGGAGAGTTCATCATACAGTATGTGTTTTTCTCTCAATTAAGGGCCAAATAAGGAGAAGAAAAATACAGCTGGTTAATGTCAGGGAGGAGAAGAGGAGGAGTGAGAGAGTGAGTGATCGTCTGTTATAGTGGACCACAGAGGTTCTGTGTGTGCCAGACTCTTTGGCTTTCCATCGTCATGCAGCCTGATAAATACTTCACACCTGCAGTGAATACTGCACAGAATCAATCATCAGGCTTTTGAGAAGGAACAAAACAGAAAGTTTCTGCTGCAGCCGCTGCATGCGTTTATTTGAAAGGGAATCAGATCCCTTTCATGAGTCAAAGAGAGTGTGAAGTGTAAATAGGACGTGAAGAAAAACATTAAAGAGCATTCTACAGACATGAAGCGTTATGAAGCATTATATCTCCATTCTTGGAATCAAGTGGGAAGATCTGAAACAAGAAGTTTGAAATTGACCGTCAAACACTGGTCAAACACCTGACAAATACTTTGAGTGGATAGGAGACCCGTGCCTGAGTAATGGAGCAATTCCAGACATTCTTGTCCTTTGCCAGAACCAAGGCCAAATTGTAAAACAAACCTTTGTGGCCATTATCAAAACAAATCTGTCATATCAATATATGTAGTTTGTTTCATTGTGTTTTGTTAATCATTATGTAGTAAAATGTGACTATTGCAATAAAATTTGGTACACTGTGTGCAGCCACCCGCTTAGAAAAGAAGAGGCCGTCTAACTGACATGATCCAACTGGTAGTTTAAAGGGATAGTTCACCCAAAAATGAAAATTCTGTCATTAATTACTCAGCCTAAGGTCGTTCCAAACCCGTAAAACCTTTGCTCATTTTCGGAACACACATTAAGATATTTTTGATGAAACCCAAGACACTCCATAAACAGCAAGGGTCCTCCCACGGTCAAGGCACAGAAAGGTACCAAGAACATAGACAGAATAGTCAGTGTGATATCAGTGGTTCAACTGTAATTACATGAAGCCATGAGAATACTTTTTGTGCACAACACAACTAAAATAACGACTTTATTCAACAGTTCCTCTGTGTCACCCTAGCGCCATTATGGAGAGTACCACAATGCATGTGCATGTTTGGATGC
>JAHKKF010514004.1:5057-28124 GCA_019740295.1 Labeo calbasu | reverse complement strand
AATTTGTTGTGTTATTAGCATGTGCGTTATTAGCGTGCGTGGCGCTGCAGTGATAATTTACTGGGTTATTAGCATGTGTGACATTGCAGTGGTAATTTTGGGCGTTATTAATGTGTGGCACTGCAGCTGTGATTTTCTGAGTTATTAGCATGTGTGACGTTGTAGTGGTAATTTTATGTGTTATTAGCGTGTGTGAAGATGTAGTGGTTATTTTGTTTGTTATCAGCGTGTGGCACTGTTGCTGTGATTTTGGGCAATTATTAGCATGTGCGGTGTTGCAGTGGTAATTTTATGTGTTATTAGTGTGTGTGAAGGTGTAGTGGTTATTTTGTTCATTGTTAGCGTGTGGTGCTGTAGCCGTAAATTTGCATGTTATTAGTGTGTGTGGCGCTGCAGTGGAAATTTTGTGCAATATTAGCATGTGTGGCGCTGCAGCGGTGATTTTGTGCATTATTAACGTGTGACGTTGTAGTGGTAGTTTGTTGTGTTATTAGCGTGTGCATTATTAGCTTTTGTGGCACTGCAGTGGTAATTTTGGGCGTTATTAATGTGTGGCGCTGAAGCAGTGATTTTGTGCATTATTATCATGTGCGGCACCGCAGTGATAATTTGTTTTGTTATTAGCATGTGCGTTATTAGTGTGTGTGGCGCTGCAGCGATAATTTTCTGGGTTATTAGCATGTGTGACATTGCAGTGGTAATTTTTTTTACATTATTAGCGTGTGTGGCGCTGCAGTGGTAATTTTGTGTGTTATTAGCATGTGTGGCGTTACAGTGGTAATTCTGGGTGTTATTAGTGTGTGTGTGATGCTGTAGTTGTTATTGTGTATTATTACAGTGGTTATTTTGTGTATTATTTTGTATATATTATTAGCGTGTTGTGCCGTAGCCGTAAACTTGTGCGTTTGTTATCGTGTGTGGCGCTGCAGTGGTACTTTTTGGTTATTAGCATGTGTGGCGTTGCAGTCTGGCGCGTCTCGTCGTGTAATTGCTCAGGAAACTTTGCTGGAGTGAATGGAGTGGGCGGAGCTTCAGATGATTATGCTTCCCCCCCCCCCCGCGCGTGTCACTCTGTTGCTAGGCGACCGTTAATAAGAGCGGGCTGCAGCTTCACAAAGGATTGTGGGACTGTGGGGGTGTCGAGAGGGGGAGGTGCGGCAGGTTCATTAAACGGCAGCACAGTCAACAAGAGCAAGCGGCGCTCCCGTCATCTGTACTGCTGCACGGTATCGGCCCGGAGTCTGTCTCTCTCTCTCTCTGCTCTTTTATTGTCTGGAAGTCCTTCCTGTCCCTCCCTCCTCTGCCTGTCTCTCTCTCTCTCTCTCTTTGTCTATCAATATTTCATATGCCTCTTTCTCCTACGTGAGTGAGAAATGAATAAGAGGAAGGCGGTTGCGTGAGGAATGATGGATTACAGTCGAGCCGAGCGGTTCTTCAGTGCTCTTCACTTGTAGTTGAGCATCTCACTGCACAACAGAAAACGCTAATACTGCAAACGTATCGCACTGCTCGCACTGTCAACACTACATGGCGCACACTAGACAGAAACTGCTGCATTCGGTCAGCTGCGAGCCAGCAAAAAGAAAGCTGTTATTGATGAGGAACTTTAACGGTCTCGTGTTGTTGTCCGTGCTTAAATTTGCAATCGTTTGTCTTGAAGTACCGCATACTAAAATGAAGCCGAACATTGGGAGCATTTCATCACAGGATACCATGGGTCGTTCGTATGCAACACACGTGCGAGGTATCGCATACGTACAGAAAACGCGTGCGCTTGCAGTGCAGCAAAATACGAGACGGCGTAGTACAGTAATCAGACAGTACAGTATGCAGCCGCTGCGCGAGGCAGTGAGAGCAGGCAGACAAACCGAAGAGCTTATTTTAATTCGCTTTATTCAGCATGTGAAAGAATTCTGATCCATCATCGTCATCAAAACACTCGCTCACTATTAAAGTCTCATAGAGGTTTGTGTTCATATTGTCATACAAAAGGAGGAATTCTCTCATTATTATATACACAATCTGTACATGAATTCATTGAGAATCATTTCAGAGATGTAAATGACGTAAAAATTTTGGTAACATATCAAAGTGGATGTAGTTCTTATTCCATAGTGAAACAATTCACTCATTCAGCCCGCATCCTCTTGCACTGCAGTTACCATGGGAACAGCATTGTAACACCATGGCAGTGCCATAGCAACAAGAGTATTTAACACAGAAGTCAGTGTCTCACGCACACGCACACGCACACGCACACGCACACGCACGCCTTTATCACCCCTGACGGGCGACGAATTCATCGATTGTGTGGAGAAAATAACAGATGGAGTTAGTACCGTAGCGATGTGAATAACAACAGGGCGTTTCTTACCTGTAGAATACTTCAAACCAGCTATACTTACCTTAGAATAATGAGAATATAGTAGTCAACAGAACGTTAAAAGTTGCTTATATATTGCGAATACACTAGAAAAATTATAACTACAGCTATGCGTAATAGGCGTATTTCTCTATGAACACAAGAAAATGTGATTTTCAAGCATATAGAGCTCAAGCTATAAGCATGGGGGTCGTAGGGAACTTGTGTGTGTGTGTGTGTGTGTGTTTGAATCTAAACTATTTATATGTTTTTAGGAAAACTCAAACATAGATTACTGCGCTATGACGGGAACGCCGCCGGCTTCAACATACGTGAAGAAAACACCCTAAAAGGCTTTGATATAATAATAATAATAATAACGCTCTAAAAAGAAAAAAAGTGTAAAGACACGGTTAGAGTTACTTTAACTGTAGAAACGATACAAGAGGAGATGAAAGGTTATTTTGCAGTAGACCCCTAAAGCGAGGACAGGACCTCACGATAGTGTTACAATTAAAAACATGACACTCTAGCAGCTTACTAATTAGCTTTACAAAGCCAGTCAGTCCTTAGAAAGGGTTAAAAGCCCTGCTTTAGATCATAAACACACTCTGTGATGATGCTGGAGATCTGTGTGTGTGTGTGTATGTGTATGTGTGTGTTTACTCAGCTACACTTTGAGGACACTTTGAGGCTGATTGTTCGCTGAATCTGACAAAACCACCTTCTGTAAACATCCTGAAAAGTACAAATACATTTTAGGGTTTGTGTGAGTTTATAGCAATTATGTCCTCATTTACATAGCTGCGTAAACGTGTGTGTGTGTGTGAGAGAGAGAGAGAGAGAGAGAGAGAGAGAGAGAGAGAGAACCTGGAAACCTTCTCCAGCAGGCGACCAGACGTCTAAACACAATTTAAGAAAAACTTAGCAAGGAGTATTCGGTAAACTAATCGAGTAAACTAAACATGTCCACGACAGCACTGTTCAGCTCTGTTACACTGCAGATAAACGAATAAATCCTTAAAATGAAGCCGGTCAGGAGGCGGTAAACTATCAGAATTAAGTTATAAACATGGATTTCAAAAGCAAACTATCGCTTAAAATATCACTTATCATGAGTTATAATGCTTTTGCTAAATTTTTGCATATTTTATGTTTTTGTTCTTTTGTTCTGTTTTTATCTTTATTTTGGTTATTTGTTATACTTGAAAAAAGCTATATTAAAGGTAGACCTTGTCGGCTTATATAAAGAGAAATGTATTTACAACCAAAACAAACAGAGGCGTTAATACAGTCATTTCATCCTCCAGTTTTCACCTTCTAAGCAAGAGTCACGTGACGTGAGCGTAACCAAAGGCGTATCAACAAGATTTCTCGTTGGGTATGAAATATCACGGCAGTAGAGACTTGAATATAAATGACGCCATAAAACTCAGCGGAGGCTTGTGCACTTTCACTAATGCACGCGTGTTTCACGGCAGTAAACAGCATGGGAGAGGCTGTTGCCATGGATACATTAGGTCGATGCGGAGACTGGATTGATCAACACATTCAAATATCCCTAACGCTCAGCAAAGGCCTCTAGAGCAGGGTCAGGAAAACAACAGACAAATGAAACCCAATTTCAACAACAGATTACCAATCAGCAGTGTCTTCACCACGTCTCTGAGGTACAGTTATTACCCTGTTTCAAAAAAAATAAATAAATAAATAAAAGAATAAATGAGCATTTATTATGCTTTCACGATTGTATCTTCACAAAAGACAAGAGTACAGGACTGGGCTGTTCTGGTGCGATGGCGAGGGACGGAGGTGAAACGGGCCATCTGCTCTCCTGTTCTTCTTCTTGCACACACTCGGCAGATGGACGTGCTCTTGTTCTCACCAGCTCTTGGAGATGAACCCATTGGTGTAAACGTGAACTTCACAGGAAATGACATTTTCAATTCTCTCAAGTTCTGCGTGTTCTGCTAAAATCTGGCGCCGACAGAATGTTTCTCCGTTCTTTACCGCGCTCCCGCTCTTTCTCACACGTCGGACTCTATGCTAGAGAGTTTCTCGTACACGTGTCCGTTGCTGCCGTTGAAAGGTCGAGGTGGACCGAGACTGAGCTTGCTGGTGTGGTGGTTCCCCATGCACAACTCCGCAGGGAAGCGCGGAGCCAAGTTAGACATGACTCCTGAGGTGGCCGATGCCGGCAGGAAGGAGGTCACGCTCATGGGGCTGCGTAGTTCGCCGTGCTGCTGCTGCTGCTGCTGCTGCTGCTGCTGCTTGGTAACGTAGTAGGACTTGGCACCGTGCAGCAGGCACTGGTCATCTCCAAACGTAGGGATGAAGGGGTTGTGGTCGGTTCGGTCAGGATAGAGGGATTTGGATAAGGAGTGAGCTGGCCCCTCCATGAGTCCTCTGTCTCTCAGGTCCCTCTCGCCCACCGAGCGTCGGTGCGGTGCGTTCTCTCCCGCTCGGAACAACCCGAACGGCGATCCCGCGCCCCTCTCGGCGGCTCCGTAGAACAGCGGGTCTCGGTCCGCGTCCTGCTCGGGACCTCCCGGACGCTCGAATATGTGTGCGAAGGGACTGGAGGCGTCCATGCAGCGCTCCCTCTCCTTGAGGCTAACGCTGCGCGGCGGCGGCGGTGCCCCGGGGCCGCCGAACCCCAGCGGCACGCCAATCCCACCTAGCTCCTCTCTCTGCAGGTCCACGAAGGTGTCGTAGGAATGTTGCCGGCGTAGCGGTTTCCCGCTGAAGGCCCTGCGGCGCTGCGCCGGCGTCTGACCCCTACTGCCGCCCAGTTGCTCCAACAGGTGGTTGCTGTCCTCGCTGATGTCATACAGGTTGCCGGACTTCTTGCAGGCTTCGCACCGCATGCAAGTGGCTGAACTGGGGCGGCTGCTCCCAACCCCTCCTCCACCCCCCGATGCCACACAGCCACTGCCGACGTAGCCCGTCCCACCCGTGTGCAGAACTCCGCCTCCGTGCAGGGCCGTCTGCTTGCTGCCCGCGCTGCTGGCACGACAACTACGACATTCCCACTCGCTGCTCACGCTCTTGCTGTCCGGCTTCTTGGGTTTGCTCTTCAGGAAGTCATCCACAGACACCAGGCTGGTGCAGTTGCCTCCTCCTCCCCCACTGGGACCATCTGTAAGATCCACATGCTCCCACTGCGGGACGCCTTCTTTGGGCCGGAACTGGTCCAGGTAGAAATCCCTCAGGCTTTCCTTGTCCTGTAACAGATAGGAGGTTGAGCTAACGCCACCGCCTCGTTTGCGCTCAGATGGAGGTGAAGCCGAGCGGTGCCCGTGGTGATGATGGTGGTGGCCGTGGTGCTGGCGGCGGCGGTAACCCATCTCGATCTCGTCGAGTTCTCGACGGGACTTTGCCGACGCAGGCCGCTTCTTCAGGCTGTCTCTATACTGCTTGCGTTTCTTAGCATTGCCCTCCAGATTGCCGTAGGTCACAGTATGAGTGGAAATGTCCGACACGTCAGAACGAATGTTTCCGTCGTCGGCACCGCCGCAAAACCGGTCGTGCCCCGCGATATATCCCGAACTGGACGCCCCGCCTTTAAAGGAGAACTTTCCGTACAGGTCGGCCAGTCCCTGCTTCAAGCCTGGCCCAGACGGAGGAGTCTGGCTCTGCAGCAGGTCGAATTTGCTCATGTTCCTGTGAGTCAAGGCAGAACGCGGCTGTGTGGTGAAGATGGGGGCCACACCGCCGCCGAGGCTATCGCAGTCAAACATGCCGCCCTCCAGAGAACTGCTGGAGCCCAGGCTGTGGGGCCGGTTGGGGGACGGGCCCGTCAACCCCAGGGGTGAGCCTCCGTGGTGGTGCAGGTAGTGGTCCTGGTACAGGTTACTGTCCTTCAGGTGCAGGTTGCCAAAGGTGCGCTCCACCTCACTGATGTAGTCGCTGAACATGTTGTCCTCGGGCAGGTATGGGGCTTTGCAGTCCGAGTGTCCGGCCAGGCTGCGGCGGTGCTCGCTGATGTCGTACACGGAGGACTCTCGGCGGATGAAGTCGAGCGCGCTGTGCGGGGAACCGTTGACCCCGGAAAGAGATGCCATGTTCTTGGCGGTGCGCAGCAGACGCAGAATATTCGAGTGGGTGTTGTTCATGGTAGCAGAGGGTGAATTCAGCGCTGAACTCTTATCTTCAATTTCAACTCCGTGAATACAGCTATAAATCTCCTGAGAGAGGAAGAGAGAAGTTTCAGTGTTGAGAGATGCCACAAGTATGTTATGTCTAGTATCATGACCTCTTCAAACTTTATTTTGCACTACTCCAATGTTTAGCATAAACCGTGTGTTTTTCTGAGGTGTGCCTGTGCATTACCCTGCTGATGGTGAAGGTGAGCCCTGGTTTCCCAGAGCACACGCCCATGAAGCAGAAGCGCAGGTGCCAGTAGAAGACGTGTTCAGCGATGAAGGTGATGAGAGAGAGAGCCATGGCAGCGCCCAGCATGTAGAACACACCCGCCATATTGTCCACGTCCAGCTGACTGCTCATCACTTCATTCTTCTCGTGGTGGCAGATCCCGGTGAGCCAGAGAGCCTCAAACTCCTCCATATCACCTGAGACGCAAACACACACATTATAAGGGGTGATGCAATGCTCCTACACACTGGGTCCTTTACAACAATGTGTTTGGTTTGTATTTGTAACAGAGCTGCTGGCAGACAAATTAAGTCTTTCTATTTCAACAGGATTCACTGGTGAAACAAGAAGACTCATCAGAACAAAGCAGAAACTCACCACCAAGAACAATGGGAAAACGTAACGGCCATCCATACACAAGACCTTCTGAATTAATTGAACACTCAGGGAGGGATCAGAGCATGTCCAAAGTTAGACCTTTGCTGCTATGTTACCCAAATATGGGGAACATTAGACCCTTTGTCATGTCATGTTGATTAATTGGCATATAAATCTGTGGAAAATAGGACCTGGGGACGACTCCCGTACAGGACCATGAAGCAAAAGCACATGAAAAACAAAACAAAAAATCCGATTTCCAAAAATGCAACAACAGTCAGCCAATCACGAATGTAAGGGCGCTTTCAGAAGAGTGACTTTGTGATGAGCTCCCTAGATCACAGAACAACATTTCACAAGACTGACAAAATGCAAACATCATAATTTCTGCTTAAATAAAACTTGAATGTCATCATTCTTATTGGGTGCAGCATTTACACTGCATGACAGCTCAGTGACTGAGGACTGATGGATTCTTTTTTACTAGTGAACAAGCTGGCAGATGTAAATGACTCAACATGAGCAGTACCGTCTCCAAAGAGCTGCAGAATGGCGAGGTCCACTTGTCTCTTCCAACCCGAGTCTTTCTGGATGGCGATGCCATAGCCGGTGGAAGCGAACACTTTCCCAGAGCCGATGGTGACCAGCTTACAGCCCTCATCTCTGCCCGCCATGTAGTTCAGCACCGCGGCGTCGTAAATGAAGGCATCCAGCTTCCTGTGATTTAAAACACGACACGCATTCAGAACCTGCGGTGTTGTTTCTACAGAGATAATATCTTCATTAATGACTGATCAGAGAGGGAGGTCAGAGAAGCGCCTCAGGCGGTTTTCCCGCACTCACCCCGTTTTCAGACTGTACAGAGCCTCATCCACGTTGCGCTGGTGGAATCTGACCATGTAGGAGTGCATCTCTTTGTAGTTATTGCGGATGTTTCTCTCCGTGCTGCCGTTCGGCACCGTCCCGAAGCGAAACGGCGGGGAGAAGTCGTTGGGTCTCTGAAACTGAAGACAAACAAACAGCACAAGAGTGAGCGAATAGACAGACTGACCATAAAAAAAAACAGAATTTCATTTTCTCTGTACCTAAATAAGTCTTCTATTTAAGCACCTTTTTGTCGCTGAGGCCCGACACCTGGTCCACGTACTCTTCCTGAATCATAAACGCGGCCAGGTTAGCAGTATAGCTGGCCAAGAAAATCACAGCAAAGAAGGCCCAGACCGACACCATGATCTTGCTGGTGGTTCCTCTGGGGTTTTGCACTGGGACGGAGTTATTGAAGACCAAACCCCAGAGCAGCCAGATGGCCTTTCCAATGGTGAACGACGGACCTCCGGCCTCTAAAGGCACAGAAACACAACACAAGAGACTCCATCACTCTCGCTTAACGCCTGAGAGAAGTGAAGACGACGAGGGCGAAGGAGCAGTTTAGTAGCTAAGAGATCCAGATCTGTTCTAATGGGTCTGCAGGAAAAAACACTGAATGCAACTCACCATACACTTTGTGTACCTTCTGCTGTTGATGTAACAAACTCTATGATATTTTGGCTCAGCTTAAACTGTTATTTGGTAGAACTGAGTCAAAATTACACTGAGTGTTTTTATAGTGGTTCGCAACACGCGCTCCACAAGGATCCTCTTATAACGTTTTGGGAACACGACATTCACCAGCATAACAACCAGTTTCACTGGATTTACAATAACGATCTCAAACAAAAGACCTATGGTTTTAAATACTCGATCAATACTCACAGCAAACCGGAGCTTTTTAAAAACTTTTAATCCGAAAAAACAGACTTATTCCTCAAATCGTTCAGCCCTAATGGACAGGCTGTGTGACATGATCCATCAGCATGGGTTCATCGTCATCGTAAGAAGAAGAACTGCATGACATTAAAGTTCTGGAAATTACACTCAATAATAAATGATTCCCAGGAAATAGCTGCGGTATTTGTCAGCAAAGCACCCGAGATGAGCTCATGCGTGCGGACGTGGCGGCACTCGTGTCGTTCTGTACCTCTGCCGTCAGCGAGACAGCGATTGTAGCCCACAGGACTGAAGTATTCGAACACGAACACGGCGATGGCAGAAACCAGCAGCAGCATGACGAACATCATGATCCAAACGTCAGCGCTGAATGGCTCTATGGACAGAGAACAGACACGTGTCACCGGTCAGCAGACGCAGGACAGCAGAGACGAACGGACGGAATGAGGCGAGCGTCTCACCGAGGAACGCAGACGGAGACACGGTGCCGTTGCTCCGTGAGACCATGACGCTGATGCCCGTCTCTATGAAGGGCACGGAGAAATCGATGACCTCTGACCTCTCCTCGTTGATGGTCAGCGAGCCGACGGCCATGTGAGCGTTCTTCAGCACCACCTGCGGACAGACAGGTGAGAGACAGAGAGACAGATAGATAGTTATGTTCGATGTTAACCACGGTTAACTAAACTGACTCACTTTGTCTTTTCATTTACTTAGATTGTACGTATTTGTTAATTATGTTATATTTAATTGTATCATTTTTATAGAATTCAATTGAAATTGATATCCAAAATTTCAGCAGTTGTCAAATTTCTAGTGGTTTATCAGCCACCTCTACATTTGAACACTAAGAAAACATCACATCAATACAGTTCAAGTGCGCTCGGCGAGGCAGGTTAGCTTCGTTCCCAGCATTCGTAGCTGAGCCGTGTCGACGACACAGATATGAACAGCAGATATGAGATGAGAGATTCTAGATCAACAACAAACGGTAAGTGGGTTATCACACCGTCTCTCGCTCTGTCTGTCTGCCTGTCTGTCTCTCGCTCTCTCTGTTGGTAATTTTAGCTCTAAATACCTGAACTTCACTTCACACGACTAAACTGGGGCACGAAAGTGTGTGTGTTACGATGGGATGGCAGTGTGAGAAATGTAGATTGAATCCATGAGCATTTTTGAGCTTAAAGACTCACACAGCTGTCTAAATGGGGACACCGCATACGCCATGAAGACTTTGATTGTTTTTATAGACAGCTAATCATAAACACTATCAGCTAACACGAACGCTCACAAACCATCGCAGACAACAATTACGAGTTCCTGACTCTACTTAGAAAGGACACGAGCCGTACCTCTCCCACCATCCCGTTCCACGTGCCGTTGATCTTCTTGCCGTGTTTGCCGTTGGTGACCAGATAAAGGTCGTACGTGAACTTCACAGACTTGGCGATCTTCTTCAAGATGTCGATACAGAAGCCTTTACAGCAGCGCTTGATGTAGACGGCAGAATCCCCCGTCTGATTACTGACAGACAGACGGAGACATGTGAGTGATTTGACAGATTTCTGTATTAATGCATCAAGCGCTTGTGATCAGATCGCAGAAACCACAGACGGAGGTCGTCAGAAACGACGACGTTAATATGATGTCAGTACCAAGTGGAAATGGTGTGTGTGCATTGGCTGAACGCTTGCGATGGGACCAGCGAAAGCACGTGTTTCACGAGAGAATGAGTGCGTGTGCGTGTTTACACTGATTTGAGCTGCTTTCGGCAGGGAACCGTGTTCCTCATGCAGGTGCCGCTGAGCGGATCCACGTCCTCCACCATCACGAAGGGCGCCTCCTCCAGCGTGACGATGGACAGATGATCGTCTTCGCGGCTCTCCGTCCCGGAGTAGAGCTCGAAACGCGGCCACACGTGATACTTCATCGACAGTGAGCCGTTCTCCCACTTACCCACCTGCGCACACACACACACACACACTGACATTACTCACAGCAAACCCTGTTGGATGTCATACACTTCAGTGCTTCGTTACAACAAACTCATGAGCATCTGCCGGTCGTTCACATTCACAAACGCCAACACGGATTCACGTCTCGGGCCTTACTCTGTCCCACTGTCTGTCCTTGTTCAGCAGGATGATCACCAGTTTGGGGTGCATCTGATAGCCGTCCTCACTGAAGGACAGATTACGGCCCTCGAACGTCACGTTCATCAGATACCTGAGAAGGACACGACAAAAAATACTAATAGTGAATAAAAAATGAAATAATAGCAAAAAATAATCTGTGCAATGACTGTGTGTTAATAACAAAAGGACAAAATATAAAAAAAATAAAGTAATAATGAGAACGTATAAAAAAATAAATTAAAAAATAAAAGAACACCAACAACAACAACACTACAATTACTTCTAATATAATAATAAAGATTATAATTAACAAGGAAAACAAAATGCTACAAAATTTAAGAGGAATAATAAAGAAAAAACAAGAAAAGAAAAAAATAATAATATAAAACAAACAATAAGAAGCAAAACAAACTGTTAAATAAAGAAACTGCAACGATCGCTGTCATCTGTCTGTCGGCATTTACTGATGTTTTTATGCTTTCGCTGTGTGACATATGTATTGTGTTGTTATGGCAACCACAACCACTGCAGCTTCCAAACTCCTCCCCTGTGTTACCATGGAAACCATCGTCATGAGAGAGAGAGAGAGAAGCTGCTCTGTATCACATCTCTGACTGTACAGATCTGAGAAACACATACACACACTCACTTACTGTGTGTGTGCGTGTGTGTGTGCGTGGGGGGGGTCTCACCTGAGCACCTCGTTGTTGTTTCCTGTGATGGGGCTCTTCTTGTCAGGGGCCCCGTGGCACTCAGACTTCAGTAGCGTGTGCGGCCCGCGGTCCATCATCATGGTGGACGTCGCCGACGCGATCACAGCTACGCCGTCGCGCACGCGCGCCTCCAAGCCGTAATCCCACTCGTCGTACGACACCGAGATCATGCCTGTGCCGACGGACAGAGACAGACGCTTCAGAACCGCCACTTTATCAAAACCATTAAAAAATAACAAAAAACTTGAACTGAAAAAATAAATAAATAAAACTGTATTTCACCTAGTTTCCAAAGCAACACCTCTCATTTTCATGTTTACTTGATGTACTAAAAACTAAAACTGAAATGAAAATGAATAAAAACTACCATCATCTTCACGCACACACAAAAAGGCTACAACTTCAAATGGAATCTGAATACCAGTGTTAATTTTGATTTTGATTGTGAGTATTTTGATTTAGTCTTAGTCGTATTCTTTTGACTAAAATGTCACTTAGTTTTAGTCATATTTTAGTCATCTGAACTGTTTTAGTTTTAGTCTAGTTTTAGTCAACTAAATATCTTAAGATTTTAGTCGATAAAATCAAATGAGTTTAGTTACAGTGTAATGCATTTATTAAGCATTACTCTAAAATGACCAAACTCATTATATAGGTTTGATATTGAGGGTTTTATCATGATAGACACCAATTTAACTGTTGTGACATGCAACATGCCTTTATATTAAAGTTAAATAAAGCCACTTCTCATAAAGAAACAAGAACATGGTCTTTTTTTTTAATGAAATACCAATGGTTATATAGGCTAATTGTGCATTTTTTATATTATTATTTTTATTATTATTATTATTATTATTATTTACCACATTCTTCATTCTTTCAAGCAGACATTTTTAGATTCATTTTTATTAGCTCTAAAGTGATTCAGTCAAGCGCAGTTAATGATTTTCTGTCTTTCATTTGTTGCTTGAATAACATCAGTGACTCGAACAATAGCAACTAAATTAGGCTGCTGTCCCTTTAAAACCAAATGCACGGATGTAATGATCGACACATGTCCGGCATTCTCCCAACTGTCTACGTTCACTTAAGATGTAATTGACTGTGTTTACGTGAATACTCGTCAAAACGGACAATTCTCCATCATTTTGTGTACGTTTCTCCAACGTGACGCGTGTATTTCTCTGACGTGACACATTATGTGTGTATTTCTCCCCTATGGCATCTCCAGCTTAAACAGCTAAAAAATGAATCATTACCTGTGTTCTGCAATTCATTTCTGTAATTCAGTGGTTCTCAAACTGGGCTACGCGAACCCCTGGTGAAACGTGAGGTGACGGAGGGGGAACGCGAACAAAATGCTGAGCTTTGCCATTCATTTAGTTCTACCCCAATTTAACATTAAAATGGAGCATGTCTTTCTGACAAGCAAAATACCGCTTTTAGTATAAAACAGGAAAATTTGAGTGCCGTAAACGGTCAAAAGATATCAAATTACCTCATCTTTTTTTTTTTTCCTCAAATTGACTGCATCCACACCAGCAAAGTATATGCTGCTTTAGCAAATCGCGCTGCTGTTCATTTGTAGCACTTAATATCATGAAGCATGAATATTGACACAGATTGTAAATAGAGATCGATTTAAGGAACGGACAACAACGGTGTTTTGTAAAGGGAAGGAATCTGCAGCTTTAACAATTTGGAGAGTCAGTGATTAATAACCCATTCATAACTACAGCCGCTTCCTTATACTGAATGAATGAATGAATGAATGAATGAAAGACGCGATGCATCGCTCATTAAGACAGTGACTTACCGCCACCTACTGCAGGTTTTAGTTTAAATCTACAAGTATCATTTCATTTTGCTTTCTTTAGTATATTAATAGTACACTTAATAGAATGTTAAGAATATGACATAAAAGATGACATACGATTAATAGATCTAGAAAAATGCGCCTGTAAATCAATCAGTGATTTAAGGGGGCAAAATATCCCTTAATGGAAAAGGTGTGACTGTGGTCTAAGTGGGGGTACTCAGAAGAATGTTAAATGGCCCAGGGGGTACGCCACTGGAAAAAGTTTGAGAACCACTGTTGTAATTTATTGTTCATCTCTAGTTACTGCCTCTTTCTCTAGTAGTATGTAAATACTTATGCATATCTCTTTATTTATACAGCTGTACAGAGAGTAATTAATGCACAAATCTGTACAGAAGTCTTCTGTTCCAGATTCATACACATTATTATTTATTTATTAATCTTTATTTAAATGTTTTCTGTTCTCATGTCAGATGTATGTATGCATGTTCCAGGAGCACCTTAAAAAACCACAACAAATGAAATAAACAAATAAAGCTAATTGTGATTCTGAAAGAGGACTCGTGATCTGCGTATGCTTCAGTGTCCGCGCTCAGAACACCAGCCCGAACTGAGTTCTCTTTTGCATCGTCAAATTTATCCGTATGTCTGCTCTTCTCTTACTCCCAGATATTGAAAATTTTGCACGCTTTATGAGACGTGGAGCGTCTTATTTTTATTCGTTGACGAAAATGTCAATAGATTTTCGTCATAGTTTTGTTATTCAAAACCAGTTTTAGTTTATCGTCCCATTTTCGTTAGTGAAAAAAATGTCATTGACGAAAATGATTTGTCAACTCAATTAGCAGAGTCCAAATACGAGTAAACTCCAACAGTGACGCTAGAGCAGGACGGCGCGTCACCTGTGGGAAACTCGGCCGGGATGTGATCGGCGTCTCCCGCCACCAGAGACGGGACGATCCAGGTGTAGCCGTAGCCCGTCAGGCCCACCGAGTGCGCCACCTCGAAGATGATGTTGGCCTCCTCTTTGGTGGAGTAGAGCAGGATGACGGGGCTCTGCAGCTTCTTCAGCTGGTTCTGGATCTTGGCGTCTCCGTCGTCCACTGACATGTCCAGCAGCAGCACCTCCTCCAGCTCCCAGCCCACGAAACTGTTCTCGATGGTGCTGCGTATCTGCGGGCCGACCGCACGAGGGTCACACACACGCCCATGTGAGAGTCAAACGCACACCCCCCCCCCATCAAAACAGTCACTGCAGCAGCCTTACCTTGGTAACAAAGTCCTGGTAACCGGGGTAGTATGTGGTAACTATGGAGAAGATGTACCAGTCGTACTCCTCCATGATGTTGAGCATGACGGACGCCTGCTGCTCGATGGAGGGTCCGAACTGAAAGAACATGGAGTTATCGTCCTGCCGAGAGACAGACGGACAGGAGTCGGTGTGAAACTCATGATATTATCGTCCAGCACTAATCAGCTAAACGCTACTGCAAGGCATTAACGGTGCAATAGGTGATTGTCTTCAGAAACATTTTTTGTTATGCTGGTTGAAAGTCTCTTCACGTCTCGATAGCAATCATTAAGTTAAGCGATCTAAATGTATTTATATGAATATATATATATTCTGTGGAAGGCGTAGGACCAAGAAATCGGTCTGTACAGTCAATTGGTCTGAACATTACGACAGGCTGATGTACCTGCCCGTCAGCATATGTATTTGCATAGCTCTGCGCACCCTGTTCGCGCAGGCAGCGCACGTCATCAGCGCGTTCACGTACGCTTTGCAGAGAGAGCGACAATGGCAGGCAAACTTCAACAACCTGATCTTCCATCCCGGTATTGTAATACTTTTACTAAGTGTACTACAAAGTGTTCTCACGGTTAATGACATATGACGTTGTAACGGCCACTAGAGCATTTACGGTAGTTCTGTGGCAGACTGACAACTGCGCATAAGTCACTCTACCGGCATCTGTCTGTCTCTGGTTTTTTTATATTTATTTCCTTTCTGTTTGTGACCTGAGTTGAATGCATGTTTGTGTACATTTTTCCTCGCTCGATCCCCATGTATATGGACGGCGTTTTAATAAACTGCTCCATCTTCTCGTCTCCCGTGCATTATTAACACCGCACAGTTTTCCTATCTGGGCTGTTGAATATTTCATTTCGATGTTACAGCGTAAGGGGCCGTTCACATATCGCGCCTAAAACGCGTGGAAACGCTAGGCGCGCCGATTTCTCCTTCTTTCCAAAGCGCTCTGTAGCTTGCGCTTCCGTGGAGTCTGCCGTTGCTAAGCAACCATGACCCGCACTCTCAATGAAGACGCGGAAGTTTCATCAAAGGACAAACGGATTTCTAGCACTAAAATTACCTTGCTGTAGCTCTGCTACTGAATTTATTTAAAAATGGCTATCCCTGTACAGCTATGATCAGCTGTTTCTCCATCTCGGCTGAGCTTTCAGTGTTGTT
The DNA here is from genome assembly GCA_019740295.1 of Labeo calbasu. Classification (NCBI taxonomy): domain Eukaryota; kingdom Metazoa; phylum Chordata; class Actinopteri; order Cypriniformes; family Cyprinidae; genus Labeo; species Labeo calbasu. Next base: position 12,106 of record JAHKKF010514004.1, on the reverse strand, counting down.
ACTGGAAAGGATGAAGCTAATTGGTTGAATCTTGTCACATGACCCACGGTGCGCTTGCGGCATTCTGAAAAGTTGAGAGGCTTTCAACTCGATGCGGCGCGGGCGCGCCTGAAAAAAACGAGTGCGTCGCACCGCGTGCGCGTCGCTTCCGTTCTGAGCGCGGCTGCCGCGCGTCTACATTTGAAATAACGAACTTGAGTGCGCAAAAGACGCGATATGTGAACGGCCCCTATTGCAGTAATGTCGTCTCTGGTCGTCTGGTCTGTGTGCGAAGATGCGTTCAGGGGGCGTGGCTTTGGACGGCGATTTGCATGGAGGCTGGGATGTTCGCTTTCTGTGCTATGAGGCTAAAGTTAGCATTTTTCAAAATCTTCTATTGCATCTTTAAGATATTATAAACATTAACATCATCATGATTGACTGTCCAGCTTCTTTGAAACAGTGAGTATGTAAAAGGCACTACATAAATACATTTGAATTTGATCAAACGGAGCAGGTGGTGATCACATGACCTGCACGATCACATGACCAGACATTCGCACACTTTACAGACGTTCACATTCAAGCATCTTCATCAGCTTCGTTCAACCCTTCCGTTGCTCGTATTGTGTCACGTATTGTGGATTCTCTAATTAAACCCATGCACATGTAATTAGTCCTTACAGCTTAATTAGAGCTGACCTCCTTCCGACGCTCATTTTTAATTAAATATTTGGCTCCTTTTAACAAGACCATTAGAGACGCTATTAGCGCCTAAAGCAGACCAACACAGAGAACCTACATGAGACTCACAGGCGCGCCGCTGGTCTGAACATCATCGCGCTAATATACGAGTCCATAATCCATAATAACGCTTCCTCCGGTGAAAACGCGGTCTGGTCTGAATCAGGAGAGAAATCTGCACAGATCGAGCACTGTTTACAGTCCAAAACAGCTCTAAACAAATATGTGGCTGGATTTTGATGTGAGAGACAACAGCAGATGGACTTTTTTATACTAGAGGAAGCGTTTTTTATACTAGAGGAAGTCAAAATCGTCTTAATGATGGATTTTTTTATTTTTTATCTTCTCAAGATGTGAACTGATGGACTGGAGTGGTGTGGATTACTTGTGGATTATTGTGATGTTTATATCAGCTGTTTGGACTCTCATTCTGACGGCACCCATTCACTGCAGAGGATCCATTGGCGAGACAGTGATGGAATGACACATTTCTACAAATCTGATGACGAAACAAACTCATCCCAATCTCATATCTGAGGGTGAGCACATTTTCAGTACACTGTAATTTAATTCATTTAATAATATTAGCATTACAATTACCAACACAAACATAATACATGAAATGGTTCAAATACAGAATAGATCATGTGATATCAGAGAGAGGGTGACAGTCTGAGGTGATGTGAGTGTGTAACAGCCCCTCATCTCTCACACACACACACACACACACACACACGCACAAGCGGTTCTTCCGCTGTCACACTGTGGCTACACACTGCTTTGGCAGCTGTGCTTCTCTGACTATCCTGACATCAACACACACACATTCATGATAACTCATTTCTGAACTATAACAGACTGTTTTTTTGTTTTTTATTTATTTTAACTTATATATTAAATAAAATATTTTAATGTAACTCTTAATGTAACCCTTGAGTTCTGTGATGCAGTGTTTGGGGTCTCAGAGACTCCTGGTATAAAATGTGAATACATTAAATTAATGTCATGTAATTGCATTGTTCTTCGATGTGTTTTCACTGAATAACCGGTGTTTCTCTAACCTAAAAAACATCAACAAACAACATATATTCATAATGAATTTGTAATATAACACAGATATTCATCAAAATGCTCCTCTCTAAGTGTTTTTTATTTTTCTAGCTGATGAAGTTTATGGTCACTGAATATCTTTCTGAGGTAAATGTGACATTATTGGTCTCTCTCCTAACCCTAACCCATTATTGGACATTATTGATGTCTTTCTGCGGTTAAAACACTGATTGGAGGATTCCATGACTCACAAGTCAAGTAAGCATTTCAGTAAGTTGTTCTGTTTATTCTGATGTTCTTTTATGTTTATTTGCTACTGTAACAAGTAGTAAATAGGTAGAGACGACCACTTCACTACAGCCATCAATCAGCACACATTAAAGAGTGACAAAAATGCATTTATTGATTTTGTTTTAAAAAAGGGCTTGGAATTTGAAAGTAGAGAGTTTGATTCATATTAAAAGTAACAAAACAGAAAAAATACTGTGATTCCTGAATGGCAGGAGCTACAAACGTGAAGTGCACACAGCAACAGTACGTTTGTGTGTGTGTGTGTGTGTGTGTGTGCACTTGTATAGCTGTCTTTGTGAGGGCAGGTTTGAGATTTAGACCACTGAAGTGATTTTGGCCGGTCCGCACTTTCCGAGACCTCTTTAAAGGCCTGTTTGAGGGTCAAGACTTTGTTTTAGGGATCAGGTTATAACTGGGTAAAGGTTAGGGTTAGGGTAAGGGGTTGGGTGAGGCACGTAGTTCTGACTGGTGGATTTAGGGTAAGGAGCTAGAGATTGCATTGTGTGAATGTATGTCCTCAGTTGTGCGTGTGTGTGTGTGTGTGTGTGTGTAGTGAGTGTGTAACAGATTGTGGCATCCTGACAGCAGGCATCTTTGGCACAGAGCTCTGTGTAATTGACTGAGCACAACTCATACTCTCATTCAGCCGTCTCTCTCTCTCTCTCTCTGTGATGATCAGCAGCGAGAACGACGAGCAGGACAGAGCAAGGACGAACAGAAGGAGAGACGCAAAGAGGAGCAGCGTGACAGAGAGAGAGAGAGAGAGAATGTCGTCTGAACGAGAAGTCGAGGCATTAGAACAGAGAGAGAGAGTCAGGAGGAGCCCTAAATATGCGTCCTAGTTCTGTGCTCTTTAAAGGGGAGCACACATGATACAGTCACTATCTAAACCAGGCCACAGAGAGAGAGAGATGGAGAAACAGGTGAGACACTCTCTCTCTCTCTCTCTCTCTCTCTCTCTCTCTCTCTCTCTGCTGAAGGTCATCCTGTCTGACCTCTGACCCCTCAGGCTCTGTATCTACTGTCGCTGCAGAAGACCAGCAGCACATCACAGACATCACAGAAGTAGGGGTTCGACCGGACACAGAACTCATGGTTTGGATCACATGAGTTTCTGAGTGTGCAACAAGTGTCTCATAGCTGGCGCCAAGCGAATGCACGTCACATTATGACAGAATTTTCAACACACTCAAATGTTTCTGGTATGATAAACGCCACTGCTTTACCCCACTTTCGCATGCCCGGAAGAAGCGAAAGCGGTCAACTGTGGCACAATAAAAGCTCCGCTGCTCTCATGCCGTGTGTCGCGCTCGTCTCTTATTAGCAATCGCTCCATCGGCCTCCACTTCCACTCTGCTTCATACTACAGTGACATTAATGAATCTTAAAAACATTAGCTCATCCATGACGTGATTTCTGCCAGAATCCCAGCAGATTGCATCGGCTGTGGAGATGAAGACGACAACTACCACGATTCCACACTCGATCATGGTGTCATTGTCATTTTTTTTGAATATGCGCCCTCTGGTGGTACTTAGTACTTTTTCGGTAGTACAGCAAAACTACTAGCCTAACTAATAAAATTCATTATGAACTACAAGTGAACACTCAGTAATAAAACAAGAAGAAATAACTGTAGAATGCAACTTAGTGCAAAAGCAGCGTGCCAGTACCGAATAAAGATCTCCTCTCTTCCACCTTATCTTGCGCTTGAATGGTTTAAAATCGCTTGACTGTTTAAATTGACAAAACACGTGCATCACTCCATGATGGTTAAACTTTGCAGTTAATCCACGAATCACACACGTGTCGAACCGTGGGGCCTGGTCCGTACCGTTCACAGATCAACTACGATTTGTTTAAGAAGATTCATTTAAGACAAGAAGAACCTACACCGAGACCCACCCTCACTAGCTTTACCGTCAGCTTTATTTGGATTCATGCAGTCCGTCTCTCAAGACGGGGCGGTTCTAGGATTCATCCTCCGAGAGACCGTTAGATACAAAGATACAAATGACCTAATTAACTTTACAGTGCCTGTGAAAATTGTATTACTGTATGAAGTAAATATTAAAGGGGTCCTATTATGCTCTTTTACAGAGTCTTGATTTTGTTTTGGGGATGTACTAGAACATGCTTTCATGCTTGGTGGTTCGAAAAATGCATTATTTTTAACATAATTTACATTGTTACAACACATAGTAACACTTTACAATACGGGTGCACAAATATGCATTAATTCATGCTTAATTAATGCACAGATAATCACAAGTTAATGTATAACTTATGAAGAACTAAACCATTTATTAGTGATTACATCATCAGCAACTAATGAACATTCTATATGATTTATAGATTAAGTAATTCATAAATTGTTATTAGTTAAATGTGTCATAATGTATTAATTCCCTAATAACTTATTTTATTAACTAACAGTTAAATTCATATGTAAATTACCACAGTGGTCAAAGTTATGTACTTCAACTTCCAGTTGTCTGCTTTAATTAATCATTAGCTGATGATTTGCAAAGATATCATTATGTTCTGACTTTACTTGTTGAGGCACATGACTAACTAATTCTAAATTCATAACCACAATGACATGTTACTTAACAATTAGTTAGTAGTTCTGTGCCTCAACAAGTAAAGTCAGAACATAATGATATCTTTGCAAATCATCAGCTAATGATTCATTAAAGCAGACAACTGGAAGTTGAAATACATTGCTTCAACCCATTGTGTTAATTAACACATACATTTACACTATTAGTTAATAAAATAAGTTATTAGGGAATTAATACATTATAACACATTTAACTAATAATAATTTATTGATTACTTAATCTATGAATGAAAGAAAAGTGAAAGTGAAAGTGACGACGTATTGTCACACACACACACAGCAGTGAGAAGTGAACACACACGCACACGCACACGCACGCAGTGAACACACACCCGGAGCAGTGGGCAGCCATTGGTCCAGCGCCCGGGGAGCTATTGGGGGTTCAGTGCCTTGCTCAAGGGCACTTCAGTCATGGTATTGAATCATATAGAATGTTCATTTGTTGCTGATGAAGTAATTATTAATAAACGGTTCAGTTCTTCATGAGTTATATATTAACTCATGATTATCTCTGCATTAGTTAAGCATAATTGAATGCATATTTGTGCACCCGTATTGTAAAGTGTTACCCAATACATTTCTCCCAGCCTGGCACATAAGGCTTGATTAGTTCCAGGTTTAATGAAGGCCCGCCTTCCGAAAAAAAATGTGTTGTGATTGGTTAGCTGTCCCACTGTGATCGGTGAACAGCTTAGACGGTGTTTCAGTGCTGCCACGGCCCTTGTCAAAGAAGCAAGTTCTTTGTGTAAGTTAAGTGTTAGCGTAAGCCAGATTAAAGTGATTCTTACATTTTAAATATGGTTATTTTTCTTACAAAAATGCATCGATTGGCTCTGGTTTCTGATTGCATTCGTCTGAAAGAAGGAAGTCATATACACCTAGGATGCATGGAGGGTGAGTAAATAATACGCTACAGTAGTGTCGGGTCCCATCGTCAGCCTGCGAGATCGCCAATACAAGATATTATCGTGCTAATGTATTTAATTATTTCATTGCTCGAAACCAGCCCCAGCATAAGGCTAAAAGCAGCTTAACATTATCAAAGAACATCATCACTGATCAGCCTAGCCTATTCTAGTGCAAGTTTATGCATTTTAAAAAACACTCGCGTTATAAGTGAAGCTATCGTTATCTACACTGTATGATGAATAAATCTCTTACCACACACGTCCGCGGCGCGTTACTGCTCTGAAGCGGCCACGCTAGTCAATGCTTGTGTTTATACTGCAAGTTCATTGAAGCGGTTCTCCGCGCTGCATCGCTAAAGTTAGGCTAATCCCCCACCTCGTCCCTACCCACCGCCCAACAATTTGAATTTCCGTGGGCAGGACTTAATTTAATTATATTCTAATGGGCCGCAATGTGACATCATTGCATGTGATAAACAAACGCTGTAGTCCAAAGGAGCCGTTCGTTGTAGTTCTTGAAAAGGGATTTTTTAAAAATGAAATATCTCCGTTTGGAGTGGACTTTGAGATTTGTAACTTCTTTTTTTATGCCCAAAGACACACACCACACACTGACGAAAGCTCAAAAAGTGAAAAAGCATAATAGTACCCCTTTAAAGCTACAGAAGTTACTTAGTTTAGAGCAGCAAGTGAGTTTTCTTGATGTTTAATTAACATTATTAACATAAGAAATACATAGATCCATTATTTTGATGCACTTCTGATATTTTCTTGACCGTCTACAGTCATTTTAGATGTTACCGACTGTGTTTATGTGGATACTCGTTAAGACGGCCATTCTGACATCATTTTGTATGTATTTGCTAAGGAAGACGGGAAAGTGAAGTCAATTCGGCACTCGCAGCACAACTAGACCAGCATAAACCAGCACAAAGCAGCATAAACCAGCATAGGCCAATATAAACCAGCATAAACCAGCGTAAGCCAACATAAATAAGCCTAAACAACACAAACCAGCATAAACCAGCACACACCAGCATAAACCAAAATAAAGCAGCACAAAGCAGCATAAACCAGCATAGGCCAATATAAACCAGCATACACCAGCACAAGCCACGTCAAGTCACCATTATTTGTATAGACAATACAGATTGTGTCAATGCAGCTTCACAGTATTAAATAGGAAAAAAAAATAGCATGTAATACTGCAATAAGCTAGCATAAACCATCACAAAAGAGCATAAACCAGCACAACAGCATAAAGGAAAGGAAAAAGGAAATGACGTGTGGCCAAGTATGGTGACCCATACTCAGAATCTGTGCTCTGCATTTAAGTGCACACACACAGTAGTGAACACACACACCCGGAGCAGTGGGCAGCCATATCGCTATCGCTGCGGCGCCCGGGGAGCAGTTGGGGGATCGGTGCCTTGCTCAAGGGACTCACCTCAGTC
>JAHKKF010514003.1:0-17039 GCA_019740295.1 Labeo calbasu | reverse complement strand
AGATATTCCAAATATTGTCCTATCATAACAAACCATACATCAATCGAAAGCTTATTTATTCATGTTTCAGATAACGTATAAATCTCAATTAAGAAAAACTGACCCTTATGACTGGTTTTGTGGTTTCCATATGTCCTCTAGAGTTTTTTAAATGATTTTAAAAGTATCTCAGTAGCATCTTAGTATCGATTTGCCCTAGAAGATTCAACCCAAGTTTTAACTCTCTCTTTACAGGAACCTGCCTCGTGCAATCTTCATCTCAATCCCTCTGGTCACTTTCATCTATGTATTTGTGAATATTGCATATGTTACAGCTATGAGCCCTCAGGAACTGATAGCCTCCAATGCTGTTGCTGTGGTGAGTTGCTCTGCTGATATTAAAGGAGAAGTTCCATAACAACAATTTACAGATAATTTACTCACCCCCATGTCATCCAAGTTGTTCATGTCTTTCTTTCTTCAGTCATCATGAAATTATGTTTGTTGAGGCAAACATTCCAGGATTTTTTTCCATATAGTGGATGTTAATGGTGCCCGCAAGTTTTAACGTTCAAAATGCAGTTTAAATGCAGCTTCAAAGGGCTCTAAATTATCCCAGGGTCTAATCTAGTAAAATGATTGGTTATTTTCTAGAAAAAATTACAGTTAATATACTTTTTAAGAAAATCGTCCTACATTGCTGCAGAAGTACCGTCCCAGTGTTTACAAAGTGAACGCGCAAGGAAGGTCAAACACACTTTGCAAAAAAAGATAAAACATTAATGTAGGATGATTTTGAAGTATGAGGAGAAAATGAGGTTGACTCGGAATGCACAGAGTTCACGAGCTAGATGAGCATTTGAGGTTGATAAGTATATTAATTGTACATTTTTTTAGAAAATAACCGATCGTTTCACTAGATAAGTCCCTTCTTCCTCGGCTGGGATCATTAACAGCCCTTTAAAGCTGCATTTAGTGAAACAATCGGTTTCCACAATTTTTTCTTTAAAAAACATAATTTCTTTACAACTGAAGAAAGAAAGGCATGAACATCTTGGATGACAAAGAGGTGAGTAAATTATCTGTAAATTATTGTTCTGGAAGTGAACTCCTTTAAGAAGCTTAATGAGTTTTTCCTTCATCAGGAAATTCAACAGCCTATCCATTAGTATCAGACTGACCCATCTGACATTTTTGCAGAATGCCTAAACGTTGCCTTTTTTTAATCTTTAATCTTCATCAGACGTTTGGTGAAAAGCTGCTTGGGGTAATGTCATGGATCATGCCCATTTCTGTGGCTCTGTCCACCTTTGGAGGGGTTAATGGTTCCCTTTTCACATCATCTAGGTCAGTCTTAAGTCTTAATGAGGCGGTGTTAGTTCTCAATTACTCATTCAGTTTGCATTACATTTTAACGTCAATGGATTTCATTGTAGTGTCAGGTTGATTGTCAGTTGTTCTTTCTCAGGTTATTCTTTGCAGGTGCGAGGGAAGGGCATCTTCCCCATCTGCTGGCAATGGTTCATATGAACCGCTATACACCCATCCCAGCTTTGCTTTTCACTGTAAGCTCTTTATTTTGTTCATTAAAGGAATAGTTCCCCCAAAAATGAAAGTTTGTATTAAAGGATTAGTTCATTTACAGAATGATTATTTCCTGATAATTTACTCACCCTCATGTCATTTAAGATATTCATCTCTTTCTTTCTTTAGGTGATAAAGAAATTAAGGTTTTTGAGAAAAAGATTCCAGGATTTTTCACCAAATAGTGGATATTGGTGGCTGGATAAAGGTCCAAACTGCAGTTTCAACACAGCTTCAAAGGGCTCTACACGATCCCAGCCGAGGAATAAGAGTCTTATCTAGCAAAACAATCAAATCAAAATGTATATACTTTTTGACTACAAATGTTCGTTTTGCACTTGCTCTGCGATGCACATGAAACTCCATCTCATTTTCTCCTTCAACTTCAGAATCATTCAAAACCGTTGGTTTACCTTTTTCTGTAAATGGCATTTGACTTTCTTTGCATGTTTGCTGTGTAAACACTGGGTCCGTATGTAACGCATGCATGAGTACGTAGTGTGTGAGGTCGAGCTAGTACAAGATGAGCATTTGTGGTTAAAAAGTATATAACCCTTATTCCTTGGCTGGAATTGTTTAGAGCTTCTTGAAGCAGTGTTGCCAAGTCTGCGGTATTCCCACAGAACTGGGCTACTTTAACACTGTTGCTGCAGGCTATTTTTCACATACACGGGTTGAAGCGACCCCAATAACGTAATATGTAGTCCCTGGAATGCTAATTTTACCAAGGGAACCCTGTCAAAAAAAAGTGTATTTTACCCCCGAAACATGATTTTTAACAGAGACCCTCCTCAAAATGGGCTACTTTTGGGCTAGTTTTGAGTAGCAGTTGGGTGGGTTTTGTTGTGACCTGGCAACCCTACTTTGAAGCTGCAATGAAATTGCAATTTGGAGCTTTAACCTGTTGGGCACCATTGAAGTCCACTATATGGCAAAAAATAATGGAATGTTTTCCTCAAAAAAATTAAAAATGACATGAACATCTTGGATGACATAGGGGTGAGTAAATTATAAGGAAATATTTATTCTGGAAGCGAACGAAACCTTTAAGTTTGTAATAAGTTTGGAATAATGTTTTTATCAGCTGTTTGGACTCTCATTCTGACGGCACCCATTCACCACAGAGGATCAATTGGTGAACAACTGATGTAATGCTATATTTCTTGAATGGCCTGAAGATGAGTAAATTTTTACTCAAATTGTCATTTTTGAGTGAACTATTTGTTTAAATAATCTAAAAATTGTTACATTTCTGTATGCAATGTGTTGGTAGGCACTTATAGTATGTTCAGATCAAATACTGGTTTATTTTACAGTGTATATCAACACTGCTGATGTTGTGCACCAGTGATATATACACCCTCATCAACTATTCTGGCTTCTTAAACTACCTGTTTTATGGGGTCACTGTTGCCGGGCAGATTGTGCTTCGCATCAGAAAGCCAGACATACATCGGCCAATCAAGGTAAGGCTAAATCCTAATGACTCTGTAGTTCTTACACAACATTAAACCCCAAGAGCTCTCAGACCTCAGTATTTGCTGTGAACAATAATGATGTATAATTACATATTTCCTTTTTTAGGTGGGGGGAGGGGGTATTGTGCATTTGTAGTCATTTACCGAAATCAACAGGTTTCACTCCACAGGTGAGCTTGGCGTGGCCAGTAATTTTCCTGATTTTTTGGGCATTCCTGCTGATCTTCTCTCTGTACTCGGAGCCTATGGTGTGCGGCATTGGCCTGGGCATCATGTTGTCAGGTGTTCCTGTGTATTTATTTGGCGTCTATTGGGAAAACAAGCCCAAGTGCTTTAACTCATTTGTTGGTATGATATTATTTTAAATCTCAATTAATATTGATGGATGAAAATGATTTACAAATGTCAGTTATATTTGCATTTGACTGAACAGATTGTGAATGAGGCCTACAGAGGCTACTAAAGACACCCCATCTGCTGTTCTCTGTCTACATAGCTAAACTGACACGCTTGGGGCAGAAGTTGTTCCTGGTGGTATATCCCGCTGAGGGTAGCGAAGATGGAAATGAAGACAAAGAGGAATCTGAATAGGATTACAGCAAGTTCATTGATGGATATTCATTCATCAGCTAAGCTTAAGCAATATGGGTTTGGTAGGTTATGAAAATGCAAAACAAACATGCACATAGTACATAAAATAATTTAATAGCTAAAAAAGTGTTTTTCATTTGAAAGGCTGGCCTTAAACATTCTTGGTGCAATACTGCCACCAATTGGCATGATTATTAGATGCAATATAAATATTGTTGCTGTCTGTTATGGATCATTTTGTATTTTTATACCGAGCATATTATTGTGTTCTCTTGATCAGTCTCTGATGTTTGTATTCCTTACATTTTGTTCTCTATTATAAAAGGGTTGAAAAACTGCGATGATACATTTTTACATTTGTTGTGTGTGCAAGCGTTTAACTTTTATTCACATTTCAGACTTTTTAAAAATAAATTATGACACAAAACAACACAAACAGCAAATGAGGAGAAAGAAAGAAACCTGTCTTGAATGTGTGTTATTAACCAGCATGGATTCATGCCAGCGTGGAAAATGTCTGTAATTTAGGAGTAAATGGGAACAATAGCCTGCTGTGTTATATAACCCACACCCTACAGCCTGCTTTCATGTTGGACAAGGACAACAAAACATGTCCAGAATTATGTTACATTTTGGGCCTTGAATCTATAGTAGTGCAGGTAAGGTAAACCACTATTTGTTCATTGGAGAGCTTACACTTTATTTTAAACTGACCCATTTCATGCTCTTATCAATGCTAAAATATAATATATTAAAAGAAATTAATTTTGTGCACACTAAAGCAAAGTTCCAAATTTAAGTTATCTAATGTGGCAGTTAGAATCCACCAGAGTGTGTGACATCTACAAGTTAAAATGCATTATATAATACATTATACAATGTCCTGTTGTTATACAAACCCAACAGTGTTTAAAACAGTATGACTTTATTCCACTACAGTAATGTCCATTCTTTAGAAAACAAATGAGTTCTGCCCCCAATGCACAGTACTGTCTGTCTAAGAATGGAGTTGGCAGAGTTCAGCTCCTGAACAAACAATGCATAAACGAATGTCCCTAGAAAAAAAAAAAAAAGGTATCTGTTATGACATTTGTGTATTTATTCTTTTATCTAGTATTTTGTTTTATTTTAACAATAGTTGTATGTGGTTCTGTGGTTTAGATTTCACTTCCTAATATATCCAGTTTAACTACCTATTTGTGTTGAGAGACTAGTATCTAATTCACTTTCACTAGCATCTAATTTGTGCCATTTGCTAGAACCTAATGAATAGTCATGTAGGTATATATGGATATTATTTGGATATTAAAGGAGAAAATAAAAATGTACAGATAATTTACTCACCCCCTTTTCATCCAAGATGTTTATGTCTTTCTTTCTTCATAAAAAAATTATGTTTCTTGAGGAAAACATTCCAGGATTTTTCTCTATATAGTGGTGCCTGCGAGTTTGAACTTCCAAAATGCAGTGTAAATGCAGATTCAAAGGGCTCTAAACGATCCCAGCCGAGGAAAAAGGGACTTATCTAGCAAAACGATTGTTTATATTCTAAAAAAAAAAAAAACTATATACTTTTTAACCTCAAACGCTAGTCTTGTCTATTCCCTGCGATGTGCATGTGTAATCCTAATCCTGGTCAATACAGTTAGGGTATGTCGAAAAACTTCAATCTCATTTTCTCCTCCAACTTCAAAATTGTCCTACATCGCTGCACAAGTACCGACCCAGTGTTTACAAAGTAAATATACAAAGAAGATCAAATGCCCTTTACAAAAAAGGTAAAACAGCGATGTAGGATGATTTTGAAGTTGGAGGAGAAAATGAGATGGGTGTTTTTCGACCTACCCTAACTTGACGCGGATGATTACACAGAGTTCACATGCGCGTCATAGAGAATAGACAAAACTAGCGTTAAAGGTTAAAAAGTATATAAATTGTACATTTTTATGAAAAATATCCGATCGTTTCGCTAGTTAAGACCCTTCTTCCTCGGCTGGGATCGGCTAGAGCCCTTTGAAGCTACACTGAAGTTGTATTTTTTGAAGTTTAGACTCGTGGGCACCATAGAAGTCCACTATATGGAGAAAAATCTGGAATGTTTTCCTCAAGAAACACAATTTCTTTACGACTGAAGAAAGAAAGACACAAACATCTTGGATGACAATGGGTGAATAAATTATCTGTAAATTTTTGTTGTGGAAGTGAACTTGAATAGCCTACTTTTATTATGCAAGGATGTGTCAAATTAATTAAAATAGACAGACAAACAGACATAAATACTACAAAACATTTCTGTTTCAAATAAATGATGTTCTTTGCTGTACTCTCATTAACGCGCATGGAAAACTGACAAGGAAGAGAAATTGTTGAATAAAGTCGTTTTTTTTTTTTTGCAAAAAAAGTATTCTCGTATCTTCATAACATCACGTTTTACAGGTCTTACAGGCTTGCAACGACATGAGGGCGAGTAAATAATCACAGAAATTTTATTTTTGGGTGACACTGAAGACTAAAGTAATGACTGCACCTAACTTAAATGACATAGAAAAAGTAATAAATGAACATTCACAATGTTAAGGTTTTTTTTATTGTATTTATGATCAAATAAATGCAGCCTTGATGAGCAAAAGACTAAACCTCGCTTACCAGAAACTTTCGCACGGTATTGTACTAGTAAAACTGAAAATCAGCGATACAGAAAATTATATTAGTTATTTTATGGAATAAATGTTCAACGGCTTGCCATATTTTGTAACATTCATTATACAGTTTACCCTAAAAAAAATACACGAAAAATCAGTAAATAGTGTATGGGTCCTTTAAATACACACTGCACACAAGTATTTTTCCAGTTCCAGAGCAGCTGGACGGGAATGAATGGCACACCCGGATGGCGGAAGTTGCGCTGTACTATGAGGCTTATGGACACATTTGTAAATGCTCTTACAGCGTAAAGTTACTCGTACAGTAAAAGCCCTCGTCTGGTTACCAACGGTTACATCGCAAGGTTAAACATAAGAGGAGGAGCGGATGAATTAGGCACTGAGCAGTCGGTGGCAGGCTTCGGCGACTGGAATTACTGCGCTGCCAAAGGTAAGACGATGAGCCCGGGATCAGATGCTGGAACGTCAGCGGACAGAAACACAGGTTGACAACACTCGGGACCTGTACAAACTTGACTTTTGCCATCGAAAAGTGTCATAATAACACTCAATTTAATCACAAGCCGATGCAGCGTATCACAAGGCAAGAAATGTTTACATCTCTTGCAAACGTTGAGAGCGACACGCAGCGTTAATTTGTCGCAGTTTTCAGATGTTTCGTGTCTTTCCTTGTCGTTATCACCTGCATTATCAGCATTATAATGCATCTGATTTTCTGCACACACAGCGTTTGTGTTTGAAGATGGTGGATCGAGGAAACTATCTGTATTTGAACGCATGGACCGCGTTGTAAATAATATATGAAAATGGCTGTATTACATGTCAAAACGATAATGAGATGTGGAATGGGATTTGATAGAAACGAACGTCACAGGGACTGAAGGCCGCGTAGTGCTTGCGGTGCGCATGCGGGTATGAATGTAGTCAACATGGGAAGATATGAAGTGAAAGCAGGTGTATGTTCCTCACCTGCGCCAAGAGGAAGTGAAGTGACTGACCTGGGCGCTTAGAATAGTTTTTAAAGTAATAGTGAAATCGAAAATGACTAGTTTTGGAACACAAAATTGTTTTTACACTATTTGTGTCCATACACTGAGAGTATATGTTGATTAATTTGTGACCCTGGACCACAAAACCAGTCATAAGGATCTTTTTTTTTTTTTTAAAAAATTGAGATTTATATATCATCCAACGGCTGAATAAATAGGTTTCCATTGATGTATGGTTTGTTTGTTTGTTAGGATAGGACAATATTTGGCTGAAATACAGCTATTTGAAAATCTGGAATCTGAGGGTGCAAAAAGAAAAATAGCGAAAGTCATCTTCAGAATTGTCCAAATAAAGTTCTTAGCAATGCATATTACTTATGAAAAATTAGGTTTTGATATATTTATGGTAGGAAATTCATGGAACATGATCTTTACTTAATATCCCAATGATTTTGGCATAAAAGAAAATATAATTTTGACCCATACAATGTATTGTTGGCTATTGCTACAAAAATACCCATGCTTATGACTGGTTTTGTAGTCCAGGGTCACATATATGGTGTGCCACATGTACTGTTTGAAAAATAAATGAAGCTTTTGATCAGTGAGGATGCGTTTACATTTTCAAAAGTAATTTGTTACAAAAATAATGTTGCAAAAAAACCCTCTAGTTATTTTGAACTTTGTATTCATGAAAGAAAAAGGAAAATGTATTCCGTTTTCTACAAAATTATTAGGTAGTACAACTAATAATAAGAAGAAATGTTTCTTGAACATGAAATCAGCATATGTAAATGATTTCTAAAGGATAATGTAACATTGAAGACTGGAGTAATGGCTGCTGAAAATTCAGCTTTGTCATCACAGGAATAAATTACATTCTAAAGTAAATTAAAATAGACACGTTTATTTGAAAGTGCAATGCATTAAAGGGACAGTTCATCCAAAAATAAAAATTCTATCATTACTTACTCACCTCGTGTCATTCCAAACCCACAAGATCTTTGTTCATCTTCGAAACACAAATAAAGATATTTCTGACCCTGCATAGACAGCAATGCAACTGTTCTTGTAGCTGTCACATGGACTGTTTTAACGATGTCCTTAATGCGTTTCTAGGCCGGTGAACATTTCAGTTGCATTGCTGTCCATGCAGGATCAGAAAGCTCTCGGATTATTATCAAAAATTTCTTCATTTGTGTTTCAAAGATGAACGAAGGTCTTACGAGTTTGGAACAACATGAGTAATTAATAACAGAATTTTCATTTTTGGGTGAACTATCCCTTTAATATGCAATTGAAACAAGTACCAAAGAACTGCCAATGCAAAGTCCTTGATTTATGCTGTGTATGTGCTTGTTCCTCTTTCAGTTTCGATGAAATGCCTCTCTCAATCTCTCTGATTACAGATACAGTCATGACTCCATCAGTGCGTTTACAGGAAATGATCCGGGTCATCCGAAGTGCCCGGACGCAAGGTGAGGAGAGGGGCATCATCCAAAGAGAGTGTGCGGATATCCGAGCACAATTTCGACAGGGTGACAATGGGGAGCGTTCGCACAGCCTGGCAAAACTACTCTATGTGCACATGCTAGGCTACCCTGCGCACTTTGGCCAGGTAACTGTGCATTTATGAATAAAGAGGTTTTACATCACATCACTTCATTTATGTCTTGTTTGTGCATCCTTCTTCCTCTGTACTTTATATTATGTTTTTCATTTCACCTGTTATATATCTATATATGGTGATAACTTTAGTATTGGCTTCCGCAGATGGAGTGTGTACGTCTGATTGCCAGCCCCAGGTACAGCGAGAAGCGCATTGGTTACCTGGGAGCAATGATGCTCCTTGATGAGAAGCAGGATGCTAGCTTACTGATTACCAACTCAATCAAGAAGTAAATACTTTATATATTTTTAAGCAGAATGACTTTTGTAACTTATTCATGTTTTTTAATTATTAATTTTTAAAGAATAGCTCCTCCAAAAATTAAAATGTGCTCACCCTCAGGCCATCCAAGATGTCGATGAGTTTGTTTCTTAATCAGAACCGACAAATTTGTTACCCTGTTCAAAAGTTTACATACACTTGATTCTTAATACTGTGTTGTTACCTGAATGATCCACAGCTGTGTTTTTTTGTTTAGTGATAGTTGTACATGAGTCCCTTGTTTGTCCTGAACAGTTAAACTGCCTGCTGTTCTTCAGAAAAATCCTTCAGGTCCCACAAATACTTTTCTGTTTTTTTAGCATTTTTGTGTATTTGAACCCTTTCCAACAATGACTGTATGATTTTGAGATCCATCTTTTCACACTGAGGACAACTGAGGGAGACGTATGCAGCTATTACAGAAGGTTAAAACTGATGCTCCAGAAGAAAACAAGATGCATGATGCATTAATTTTTGAATTTGAAGATCAGAGTAAATTTAAGTTAATTTGTCTTCTGGGAAACATGTAAGAAAAAATGTACTGCTCTTCAAGTTTTCACCCCCTGGCTCTTGCATTTGAGTCCCTCAGTTGTGGAACCTGAAGGATTTTTCTGCATTTTGTATAATCCCATTTATTTTGGTAAAATAATTAACATTTTGCAGATTCTGCAAGGTGTATGTAAACTTTTGACCTCAACTGTGTGTATAGGTAGATGACACATTCGATCGCTCCAGACAACGTTTCCACCATCTTGGAATGGTCAGTGTGTCGTCACTCATAATAAAATTCTATTAGTTTCAAGATGCCACATTGTGCAGCCTTTCGAAATTTAAATTCTTGAAAAAAATAGATTAAATTCCAGAGGTAAGAATGTGTAGTTTGTGTTTTTAATATGTATTAACTCAATATTACAGGTTATTAAACTGTAATACCTTTTAAATGTTGTGTAAGCTAACAGCTTCATCTTCTTGTGTAGTGTTAGTTTAGCAAAATCATCTGCTGAAGTCTATTGCAGATATAGATATTCATACACACGTATAACTAGGCAACTTGCTCTCAAGCCTTTACCGACAGCTACCTCATAGCAGCTCATAGAAACAGCCACTAATAGGGCATCTACCTGTACATATCTATATCCATTGATGAGCAAGTGATGTAATGCTGAATTTTTCCATATCTCTTCTAATGAAGAAACAAACACATTTACATCTTAGATGACCTGAGGGTGAATACATTTTCAGTTGATTTTATTTTGAGTATATTATCCCTTTAAACAAATTTACTTTTATTTCATATAAACGCTTTTTTTTTGTTCTATTTACTTGTTTTATTTGCTAAAATATTGTTATTCAAGTTATGAATCATTATTCTGACTGGCCATTTTATGTCTGTTGTAGTGACCTTTCCCACAGCAGTCAGTATGTTCAGTCTCTGGCTCTGTGCACTCTGGCCTGCATGGGTTCAGCTGAGATGTGTCGAGACCTGGCACCGGAGATCGAACGGCTCCTCAGGGCCTCTAATTCTTATATCAAGAAAAAGGTCAGCTCATGACATTTTATGTCAATAAACTTGCAGTTGAAGTCATGTCGTGTCAGCATCCCAACTAGCACAATCCTGCTAAATCATGTTTTGTATCTGTGTGCTGTTGATAATGATTAATGCTTTAGGCCACGCTGTGTGCCGTCCACATAATAAGAAAGGTCCCAGAGCTCGCAGAGCTGTTTACTCCTTCAGCAAGGTCTCTGCTGTCTGAGAAGAACCATGGTTAGCTATACATTTTTACAGCTTATGAATAAACATAAAACGTTAATATTATGTGCAGTGCTTTTTTAATAACCTCCTATCTGTTTCACAGGGGTTTTGCATGGGGCTGTAGTTCTTATCACTGAACTGTGCGCACGTAATCCTGACACTCTCGATCAATTCCGCAAGGTAATTCAAGTTATTTTCACCTTTACTTTAACTACTCACAGTTATGCAAACCTCTTTAATTTTTTTCATCCTTTTTCAATAGGCTGTTCCTGAACTGGTTCAGATTATGAAAGGTCTTGTGACCTCCAGTTATTCACCTGAGCACAATGTAGCTGGTATCAGCGATCCTTTTTTACAGGTCTGTTATTAAGCTACAACATAATTTCTACATTTTATACTGAAGTCTCTGAATATTAGGATTTGATTGGTCTCTTTCTGCCCCTCAGGTTCGCATTCTTAGATTGCTAAGAATCCTGGGTCACAATAATGACACTGCTAGTGATGCCATGAATGATTTGTTGGCACAGGTACAATTGAACAAGCACACACCCTGTGTAATGTAGTTATGTATATTTAAAACAGTTTATAATGCTTGACCTTGGTGATTCTGATGCACAGGTGGCTACAAATACAGACAGCAGTAAGACTGCAGGCAGTGCTGTGCTGTATGAAACAGTCCTAACTATCATGGACATCAACTCAGAGAGCGGACTTAGGGTTGGTCACAATTTCATATACAGTTTTATGCTGAGTAGGGGTGTTTGATTTAAAAAGGAGCATGGCATGTGGTTTTTCTGTAGTTTATTTCAGATCATTACATACATCTAATTTATGGCTTTTAAGGTGCTAGCTGTGAATATTCTGGGAAGATTTCTACTGAATAATGACAGGAATATTCGGTAAGTTTCCTTATTTAGAGATTTAAATTTAAAAATAATGGGACTGTTAATCTGAATCAATTAAAGTAGATCTAACAGTTATTTTATGTAATTTTGTATCCACATATTGATTTTGGTTCATATTTGAGCAGAATTATAAGAATGTGTTATATGTGTTAGGCAGCAGCAGAAGGTTAAAAATATATACACTACCAGTCAAAAGTTTTTGAACAGTAAGATGTTTAATGTTTTTTAAGAAGTCTCTTCTGCTCACGAAGCCTGTATTTATTTGATTCAAAATACAGCAAAAACAGTCAAATTTTGAAATATATTTATAATATTTAAATTAACTGTTTTCTATTTGAATATATTTTAAAATATAATTTATTCCTGTGATTTCAATTTCAGCTGAATTTTTAGCATCATTACAATCACATAATCCTTCAGAAATCATTATAATATTCTGATTTGCTGTTCAAAAAACATTTATTATTATTATTATTATTATTATTATTATGTTAAAAACAGCTGAGTAGAATTTCAGAAGAACAGAATTGATCTGAAATAGAAATCTTTTGTAACATTATAAATGTCTTTATCATCATGTTTGATCAATTTAAAGCATCCTTGCTAAAAAGTATTAATTTCTATAATTTACCCGCCCAAAAATTACTGGCTCCAAGCTTTTAAATGGTATAATGTTACAAAAGCTTTTTATTTTAGATATATGATGATCTTTGGATCTTTGTGTACTCAGCTGTTTTAAATATTGATGATGATAATATTTTTTTTTGAAGGAATATGTGACACTGAAGATGGGAGTAATGATGCTAAAGTACACTTAAAATATATTCAAATATAAAGCAGTTATTTTAATTGTAAAAATATTTCACAGTATTACTGCTTTTGCTGTATTGGATCAAATAAATGCAGGCTTGGTGAGCAGAAGAGACTTCTTTAAAAAACATTACAAATCTTACTGTTCAAAACTTGTTCAAAAATGTTTTTTTATATCTCCAATATAATGCAAGTATAATGTCAATTCAAAGCAGAAAATATAATTTGTAAACTCAGTTTCTCGACCTTCACAACAGCGCACTCTCCTTTTCTGTCTCCTCTCATCCGTTACAGCTACATTTCAATGACATCTCTCCAAAAGATAGTGCAGACGGACCACAATGCAGTGCAGCGGCACAGAGGCACTATTGTGGACTGTCTAAAAGATCAAGACACCTCAGTGAAACGGTATTATAAGTTCTAAAAAGCGAAGAAATATAAAAATCACAGATGTATACAAATGGATTTGTAATTACCGTTATTTATTCTGCTGTTTTTCTTTTGCAGTCGTGCATTGGATCTGTCACTTGCCCTTGTGTCTGCTGTGAACATTCGCTCAATGATGAAGGAGCTCCTCATTTTTCTTTCAACCTGTCCCCCAGAGCTTCGATCTCAAACAGCTTCTGGCATCTTCAACGCTGCTGAAAGGTATCATCAGTCTTTTGTACTTCGTGTCTACCTGTTAGTTCCATCCATTATATGTCTGTGTGTCTGTGGCTCGGCCCTGTTCATTTGTCAATGTGTCTCTCCTATTGAATACTCGCATCTAAGCAAGTACCTCTCATACGTTTGCTCATTGTCCACTGAGTTTTAATGCACATGCCCATCAATTGATTAACTAGCAATGTCAGTGTAAGCTAATTCAAATGCGTAAGCTCAGTCTTTGCTATGTAAGTGACGTTTTGGCTCACCAATCACTTGCCTGCCCATTGTAAAATGCAAAGTTTTTGTGTTAAATTGTCTATTTTTGTGTATGTGGCAAGTCACAGGGACTGAACAGCACTTGTCTTTGTGTCTTGGTCAGGTATTCCCCTTCTAAGCGCTGGCACATTGATACCATCCTGCATGTGCTCACCACGGTAAATAGCCACTATTGCACAACCAAACAAATTACATACCTCCTAAAATATGACGAAAAATCCCATTCACAAATAAACAATGACGTTCATTCTGTAAACTTCAGCGTTTGGTTATAGTTCATCCAAAAATGTTGTCAGAATTTAGACATTTATTTCAACGCAGTAGTATTTTCTTTCTTCTGTGAAACACAATTGGACATCTTAGGCACAATGTTAACTCCCACTTCCATACAATAAAAGTAAATGGTCATTTTTAAATGGTAAGATGCTTTATAAAAAATAGCATTATAAAAGTAATATACAGTGCTGCCTAAAAGTTTGTGAACCCTTTAGAATTTTCTGACCAAAAAAGTTCATTAGCTTTTCACACAAATTTGACAAAGAGAACCCAATGAAACACATGAGATGAAAATATATGCTTTGTCATTTATTTATTGCGAAAATATGTGAATCTTTAGGATTAGCAGTTAATGTAAAAGTGAAATTAAGAGTCCATTTGTTCAGATGTGTTATTTATCAATAGGATGACTATCAGGTGCCAGTATATGCCCTGTTTTAATTAAAGATCAGGAATCTATCAAAGTCTGATCATGTTTGTGGAAGTGAATCATGGCATGAACAAAGGAGATCTCTGAGGACCTCAGAAAAAGAGCTGTTGTTGCTCATCAGGCTGGAAAAGGTTACAAAACCATTTCTAAAGTGTTTAGACTCCACAAATCCACAGTCGGACAGACTGTAATAGTCTGCAAGCTTGCAAAGGACCTCAGGGTAACTTTTAAGCACATAAAGGCCTTTCTCACATTGGTTAATATGTTCATGAGTCCATCATCTGGAGAACACTGAACACTGAGTTGCAAGGAGAAAGTCACAACTCTCCAAAAACCGCTGCTGTTGGTCTGCAGTTTGATAAAGATCATATGGACAAGTCAGAAGGCTACTGGAGAAATGTTTTGTGGATGAATGTGACCAAAATAAAACTTTTTGGATTTGAATGAGAAGTCTTATGTTTGGAGAAAGAAAAGCACTGTGTTCCAGCATAAGAATCTTATCCCATTTGTAAAATATGGTGGTGGTAGTATCATGGTTTGGGCCTGCTTTGCTGCCTCTGGGCCAGGACGGCTTGCCATCATTGATGGAACAATGAATTCTGAATTATACCAGCAAATTATAAAGGAAAATGTCAGGACAGTGACCACAAGCACGCAAGTCGTTCTATCAAAAATGGATAAAAAAGAACAAAGTTAATGTTTGGAAACAACCGAGTCAAAGTCCGGACCTCAATCCAACTGAAATGTTGTGGAGGACCTGAAGCAAGGAGTTCATAAGATGAAACCCACTTACATCACTCGGCATCAAGTGCTTCTGTAATGAAGAATGGGCTAAAATTCCAACAAACCATAATGCAGGACTGATCAACAGTTACAAAATATGTTACCTGTGGTTATTGCATCAAAAATGGGTCACACTGGATCATTTAACACTGGATTATTTTTCTTATTAAATAAATTACAACGTATTTCACAAATGAAAGTAGTCATTTGTTTGGTTGAATTCTCTTTGTCAACTTTAGGGACTTCTTTCAGAAAATCTGAAGATGTGTTATATTTATGCAGAAATATAGAAAATTATAAAGGGTTCGCAAACTTTCAAGCAGCACTGTATACGATTGGTGTGCATCATTTCATGCCTTCTGAAGCCATAAGATAGCTTTGTATGAAGAACAGACTTTAATATTGTTTAGTAAAATCTCCTAAAACTCACATTCATGATTCTCAGAAAATGTACTAGCCCTGCACAGGACATGCAGACAAAAATATATTTGTCATAGCCACAAATTAAGTATTTGTTCCCTCGTTTCAGTTCAGTTGTGGCCATGAATTAAAAAAAAATTCTCACTACTTAATTCGTTCCCTCATTTTATTAAATCATGGCTACAAGGTACTAATTCATTCTCTTGTTTTGATTTAACTAAAACAAGAGAAAGTAATTACAACATGACCATGATTTGCCAGAACGAGGGAACAAATTAGTACAATGTGGCCATGATTTTATTAAAACAAGAAGTTGTGGGGTATATATGTTTATGGGATATTTCCCCCCACATGTCATGTTCAGGGTTCTATAAAACGAGTTTGAACAACATGAGAGAATCAATCATTTAAATTTAAACAACGTACATCTCTTCTAGGCAGGGGGCGATGTAAGAGATGAGACTGTGCCCAACCTGATCCAGCTCATCACTACTGCATCTGAGCTCCACTGTTACACTGTTCACAAACTCTATAAAGCGCTTGTAAAAGATATTTCACAGGTAAGGATGCTTTTCTTCGCTTATAAGTCTGTATTTACAATAGATGCAAGCTTGAATCTTGTGAATGTGTCATGTGTTTTGGGCATCGAGCATCTCTGAAGCATGAACACAGCATTTTTAGGATGTTGCATTTCATTATTTTGATTGCAAGAATGTGTCCTGTGTGAACAGTCCCATATTTTTCAAGCATTTTGATTTATATGTGCCCTTTGTAAGTGCTTGTGTGTAATAAACAGTTTATCTTTGTAGCAATCCTTGGTCCAAGTTGCATGCTGGTGTATAGGAGAGTATGGAGACCTGCTGCTGAAGGGCGAGTGTGAGGAAATTGAGCCTGTGCAGGTAAACAGAAATGAAAGTGAACATTGATTGATGCATATAATATATTACAGAGAGTATCCAAAATTACAGATTTGAACAAGCACGGTGGTAGTGCCAAGTTCTTCTCTTTTTGGAGTATCTTGGAGTATCATGTAAATACAATTGTACATGAATATGCTAGTTATTATGGCAGGGCTGATAGTTGACCCCGTTAACTAGTCAATAGACTAGCGTGCTTGCACTTGTTTAGACTATAGTATGAAAGTACTATGGTACAAATATCTTTTGCCATCACTGTACCAGCACAGTACTTGTTTTGTAAATGGCAAGTAAATTGCATTTTGGGCCGTTTCTGTCGCTAGGTTACTGAGGATGACGTCCTGGATGCCTTGGAAACAGTTCTACAGTCTCACATGTCATCGGCGGCAACCAGAGGCTTCGCACTCACTGCTACCATGAAGCTGAGCACTCGTATCACAGACAATGTCGAGTGAGACACACTTTTATGAAATACTAGCAAGAATGTACTATGAATTCGATATGAGACGTAGTGGGAATTTAAAAATGATGGATGCACTGATACTACCATTCTGGCTGAGAATTATTTCAAAAATTTACTGTGTATCTTAATACATTAAAAATAAATACA
>JAHKKF010514002.1:0-18475 GCA_019740295.1 Labeo calbasu | reverse complement strand
TGATCTTTCTAATGTTGTGTAGGGCAAACCTGCAAGATCGAGCAGTTTTAGCAATGTGGTCTTTGAAAGTCAGCTGGTCATCAAAGATAACACCAAGACATGGTCTTAGACATGGTCATACACAGGCTTAGATCGAACAGTGGCAAACAGGTATACGGAGGGCAAGACATAAGAGTAATCCAAGACAGGCGAGGGTCAATCAACGGTGAACGTAATCCAAGGGGCTAGGCAAAAATAGAATCCAATACACATGCAAGAGTTCATACGAGGAGCAAACAGAGTCCAAAACGCAAGGCAAAGGGTTAAATCCATGACAGATGAAAAGTCCAGGGCAGGCTGAAGGCAGACAAGGCAATATAACAAGGCGAGGATACATAACTCGAAAGACTAGAAACAGGAACAAGGCTAAACTAGAAAACAAATGAACTAGACTCTGGATTAACAAAGTGGCTCCGTACAGTTGCTAACAAAACAAGAGTGCTAAACGCAATAGGAAGTCCAACTATGTCTGCAACTAAAGCCACACATCTGACTTGAGACTGTTCAGACCAAATGGTCAGTGATAGCAATGCTGAGCAGGACAATGGTGCACATGTTTTAAACTTTTTTAAAATTGGAGTGGCATGATAATGGCAAAAATCAACCAAATGTTAAAAGACATCCGTCAAGGGCATGCTCACAGAAGAAAACAACTACAGAGAACAAACCAGCACTGGATGAAGTGGATAATCACTATTGATAAAAACCACTTAAAATAGCCTATGAAAACATTTTATTGTTTTATTGTTATTAAAGTCACTTGCATGCAAATGTCTTGTATGTGTGAGAGAGAGAGAACATGCTGTCCATGGATCAGTGGTTTTTCAAATTGTTTGACTCCAAGGACCCAAAAATATAATAATCCCTATCAGCCCCGGAATTACCCGGTTTTATGAGCACCCACAGTTGAAGATGTAATACTAACATATTGGCAAAACAGATATGGCAATGGGTATTTGTGTTTGATCTCTAGAGTCCGTAAAATGTTTCTATTTACAGTTTGTTTACTGCATTTAGCATTAAATCCATTTCATCCAATGCTATCTGTTCTCTGTGTTGTTAAGTAACCTTTCTGTTTTACTGACGGAGGAACGCTTTATATGATGTAGTGAGAGAGCTGTCTACATGAAAACGAATTGATTCAGACTATTTTGCAAAGATGATTAGCAAGTTCAGTCAAAGAACGGACTGATTAATCCATAATTGAAGGTATGGCTGGTTCAGCCGACAGAAATACAGGATTACTGCTAAAATATCTACAGGGCAAATACTTCTCAGGTAATTTGGAGTGCTCATGGTATGCACAGTGAATACAACCATACAGCTACAGGTGCCACTGCCCTCACTGCATCTGTATTGGGAAAAAAAGGCTATATAAAGCTTTGTTGTGGTCAGTACATATGCTGCTTAAAAAATTCCATTTGTAATGTGCAACAGTCTCAGCATATCTTTAATGTAACATTCTGTTTCTATGGGTTGTACTGTACTCATCCTCACCATTAGGGGGATGACATTCCTAAATTTAAGAAATCGATTCAAAATTCAATGTTTAATCCTTTCTGACCATTGCCGAACACTGTGTGCTTACTGTTGCAAAAGAAAAAAAGAGAAGAAATGGGTTATTATTATGGCAGCAACAGGTATGCAATACATTTTTAAAATATGTGTTATATAGGCCTATAGTTACATACAAAAAAATATATAAACCAAGCAGCTTTATGTTTACCTTATGTAAATAAGAGGTAGCATTAACTTTCTGTTAATCTCCACATTTTTAATGACATCTATCATAGTGGGAGATAAAATGCAAGACAGAAAACCAACTCTATTGTGTTTATTTTCCTATTTTTAAACAGTTGATTTTATTAATAAATAGGATATTTAAAAAGTATGAATTTATTCTCTTTATTCCAAACATACAACATTTTATTTACAGTAGACAACTATGTGAATGGCCACGTGAGCAGCGCTTTCCTGGGTTGGATCATAGAACTCACTTCTCTACTGTGAATAAATCCATCCGAATTACCATCCATGAGTTTTATCACTGAGGTGCCATGGGAATTTATTTTTACAGACGTCTATATAAGAAACAATTACCGTCCGAAACGGCTTTAGTTTGTGTGCTGTCCTGAATCATGCTGAATCCCTGTGGACTGTATTAACGGATTCCAACATGTGTTTTATGTGGATTACTTATTGATTATTCAAATGACCATCATTCGATTGGGCTGGGGTCTATATTGGATTATACATGAACTATTGTGGATTATTTGTTTTTCAGTCATTGGGACTAAACATCAATACGAGTGTATTTATTTGCATGATGGACACTGTGTGCAGACTGTCCTTTTTGGACACTAAACACAAATCATCACTGGATTACAGGTTCCATTTTGAGTTATTTTGCTTTTGGGTTTTGTCTTGCTTATTTTGTTGGGATTTAGTAATGCTGTGGGGTGTAGGGCAGAGTGAGAACTGTATATGCTATACATATATTGCATATATTGCAATATATGCAATATATTACATATACATATATTGCATCATAACTGCTATTCAATAATGCATACAACAGCTGGTGCTGTTGTTGTACTGCCACTACCTGAGGAAAACAAAGTCTGATATCCATGGTTATGGCCACTAGTATAAATTATATAGAAAATATGAAATTTCAAATTATGCCTTAATGTGTTTAAAGCCCAAGTACTAGCCAAACATATTAGGATACATACTTTAAAAATTCAAGTAAATGCACATAAAGCAGTTTAGAAAAAGCTAGAAGCTCAGAAGAACCTCTCTTTTACAGTGAACAAGTTCTATCGAAAGGAAGAGTGCAGCCCTCAAAGGTTAAAGCTGTACAGAACTTCAGAGACAATGTCCTCAAAGAAGACCATAATTTCTGAAGACGTGGGTAAAGATTAGTTCGGCAGTTTCCATGGCTGTAGTGAGTTCTCTAAGGGGAATCAGTAGGCAGGTTTCAGAGAAGTGATCTATATAGCGAGGAGTCTTGGCGATAACACATTCCTGTCAAGTCCGAAGTTGGAAATTCTGATTAGGAACTTTTAATTGGAATGCCCTCCCAAGTCAGAATCTTAGAGCAATTGTAACAACTCCAACTGCAAAATGCAATATGGCTGCTCAGTGCATCAACAGAAGAGAAACTGAAGTAATATATTGTTTATTAGCACTTATGTTTCTCTGTGTCTCAATAAACTCAGTGATGCACACAGTACTGTCCAATCTTTATCCAGCTACTATGGCATTAACTATGGCAAAAACTGCTTTTATGTGTTTTAACTGACTGGTATTGCTAACAATGGACGCGTCTGTCTTGGTTTTTTAACTTCTCTACTGGAACACGACCCACTTGGGTATGATGTCATTGCCAGCTCTGACATCCGACTTCCGAGGTAAATGGAACCCTGGAGTAATGTCTTGAGAAGATCAATGCAGAGAATCAACAGGATTAGTTTAGTTCTTTTGTGTTGCAGATGGAGAGACAATGCATAGACAGACCAAGGAAATAGACAAGACAAAGTGCCAGAAGACTTGAGACTTGATTATCACTGAGATGATTTGGAGATCATCTCAAGTAGATTTCTATCTGTCTGTCTCTCTGTATGTATGTATGTATTTAAGTTTAGGTTACTGAGGCTCAGTTAATGAAGGCACTGGAGTGTCATAAAACTAAGCTATAAACTAAGAAGTGTACAAACTCACCAATGTATATTTAAACAAGGTCAAATTTTAGTCTAGCAACAATGGCACCTTTTTATTTATTTGCACAACATGGCAGATGAAATAGCAAGTGGTCTCGGCAGTACAAATCTTGTGGTCTCTATTTTGTATAAATGCCACGGCCACAAAAATATATTTTGCTTATTAATTACTTTGAGTTAAGTTTAAAACACACTGTACTACTACTACTATTAATAATAATAATAATAATAATAATAATAATAATAATAATAATAATAAAGGGTATTAAAATGACCTTACTTTAATATATGTGATTATGTTTGCACTGTGGAAGATGAGAAATGATAATAAAACCTGGATGTCTAATTAGGTAGCTGAAGTACAGTAAATAGCATTTACTGCTTCAGAGGTTGCAAAACCATGTATTAAGCCAGCTTCTTAAAAGATCAGGGCAAATATTGCTATATTTTGTTGGAAGAAAAAATAAAGTAAGTTTATATTTTTAGTTCATCATTGCAGGTTGCCCCATAATAAACACCATACAATGGTTTAACATAATTTAACCTGATTTTCAGTAGATATTATACTGTATCCTAGTATGTTATGCACTATAAAAGCAATCACTTTTTAAATAAAAAATAAATAAATCTTTAAAGTATAATGGGGAATTCATGTCTAAAATCATTATTTGACAAATACAATTTAAGCAAAAAAAAAAAAAAAAAGATTCTTGGAACATTTATAAATGTAAGCATGATAACATGATGTTTCTTGTCATTATTGACCTGGAATTCACTTCTGTCATATATGGGTCACTGAAGTTGCACAGTTTAATTGAGTGTGCTTGAGTGTGTTGAATGAGTGTTTTATCGGAAAGCACTTTTAAGTCTAAGTGTTGTAGGGTAAAATTAGGGTATAGAACCTGAAAGTGCTTCTTTCAGAAAATGATTGCAGTAGATCTTGTCTCTAAAGAAGGCTGAAAACATAAAGGTTGAAATAACAGCTGTCAACAGAAAGCACATATTGGTTTTGAAGAACAATTCGGTTAAAAAATTGAACTACTCGCCCAGGTACACAGGTGTGTGTACATTGTGGCCAACAGCAGGCATCTGCTTTAGGAGAAGCTGTGCAATAATAATAATAATAATAAAGGTTTTGGTTAATGTTTATTTCCATAGTGACAACAACATGGTTAAATAAACTCAGTAAACTAAATAAACAGACACGTGCAAAATGTGAAAATTCAGTCAAGTGCAGACCAGTATTGAAGTGTACAGGAAATATGTAGCAGTCATAACTTTGTTTTAATTTAATTAATATTAAGTATTAATTGATGTTCACTTGGATTTTTTTTTTCTTAAGCAGGGGAAATAATACATTTAAAGTCATATGGTAAAGTTTATATTTTTATTTGTGTACATTAAAAATGCCATGCCTTTAAAAAGTAAAGAAAACAACAGAATGTCTCCTTGAACATCTTTCTGGTGTATGCCGCGAACATAAACCAATACACAGCGAATACTTGATGCGCCTACTTTTAAAAGTCTACATTTAGATTATTTGACCTTAAATGTATGAAATAAGTCACTAAATCACAGCATCTATTGTGATACAAAAAATGTGACTTTACAGTCTGGAAAATACAGTAGGCTATAGTAAATAAAAAAGAAGGCATAAATAATAAATATTTATAAACAAATGACTGTATAAGCTATGGCATGAGAGACTGCATTAGGTCAATTAACACAGAATAACAGCGTAGTTCATATAATGAAAAAAAAAAAAAAGCCATGATAGGCCAATTTTGTGAAGGGCCATGAAAGGCCGAGTTACAATTAAACAATAGTCAGTTACCTGATGGTCATGATAGGCCATGTTATGCAAAGGCCACAATGTAAAAGCCTCTATAGGCTGTGTAATGTGAAAGCTCCAATATGACATGTAAAGTGAAGGCCCCGACAGGCAATATTGTGCAGTTGCCCTGATAGGCTGTGCAGTGTGGAGGCCCCAATGGGCTGTGTAATGAGGAGGCTCCAATAGACTGTGTTGTGTGGCAGCCCAGAAAGGCCGTGTTGTGCGAATGCCCTGATAGGCTGTGTAGTGTAATTACATTGATAGACTGTGTAAAGGGGAGGCCTCGATAGGCCGTGTCATGTGAAGCGCACTAGTAACCCATGTAATGCAAAGCTTTTGCATAGTGATCATCTGCAAGCTGTGACACTGACATAAAACATTTGTCACCGAAACGAAACACTTGCAGAACTCTGTTGCTGCCCACACACTCAGAAATAAAGGTGCAAAAGCCGTCACAGGGGTGGTACCTTTTCAAAAGGTACACTTTTTGTACCTAAAATAAGCCTGGTGCAACAGCGCGTTCATATATATGTTTTCGATGCAGAGTGCAAGTGGCTGTGCATTTATATGTGCTGTTAACTCAATGGGAGTGAAATGAAACCGCCTGAACCCAGTTAGCGTTAACTCTCTTCCCTCTTCCCCTGCCACTCCGCAGTGCACCACGCCCACTTTTGGAGCATTTTTTAAAACTTTGGTGAGAACTAACCAGTGCTGAAACAGGGGGTTTCATGACCCTTTTATGGCATCATACAGGTCCTACTCAAAAAAAAAAAAAAAAAAAAAAAAACTTATACAAACTCTGAAGGAGTATATTTCTGTATTTAGCACTGAAATACTCTGTACAATAAATAAATAAATGAATGAATGAATAAATAAATAAATAACAAAAGTGAGGAACCGGGATTCTTTTGAGCTTGATGAGCATTCAAAACGATAGCTGACATGGACTTAAAAAGCTAAAATTTAAAGCAACAGTTGCAAGCCTAAAAGAGAAAGTTCAGTACTTATATACTCCAAGTGTCAAGCAGTGATTGGTCAGAGTCATGAATGAATGACATAGCATTAGAGTCTTTTTGTTAGAACCTTCACTGACGCTTTCTTTTTTGCGGTTGATCAACTGAATCAGTCAGCGATCAATTTAATGGGCTGTATAACATCAACTCTGCAATGGATACAAATATCCAAAGTATTTATTAGCATGGTAACAGGATCACCAGTTTAAAACATTAACTTGTAAGCACATAACACAATATACTTCTCTTTTAACACAAACAAGACTTTATTGGACAAATTTAAGATAAACTACTCTAACTCATTAACATACACATTCACACAAGTTCCAGAAATAGAGAAAGTGAGGAAAGACTGAGTTTTAAGAGAGTGAACATGTGGAATCCCAAGTTTATAATAATTTTAGACTTTTAGACTTTAGATTCTTTAGACTTGATCACCCATTAATCATTTCATTTAACCCTCACATTGGGTTCTCAATGAGGCTTTCAAACTTGGTAGATGGGCTAAAAGCAGGTGAGCAAGCCAAAAAGCCCAAAAGTTTTGTGTCATGGTGTTAAACTTAGGAATTGTACAATGGAATGATGTTCTGTTACAAGTCATATTAGCATGATTTTAGGATGATCTGGTTCATTTTATATGTAAAGGCAGTCTCTGTGCTATTCAGAGGGGTGCAAGAATTCAGTTTTGTGAGGAAGTTCACAAGGTTTCGAGAGGGAGTCTGAGACTGTGCTCCCTGTGGACCATCTCATACAGGTATCTTCTGTTCTAAAGTTAAGGCAATGTCAGTTAATTAGACTTGCTTTAGACTTGCTTGCTCCCCAGGGTTGCTGGATCCCTGATTAATGGTCATAGATGTTATCCCCTAGAATTTTTCACTCTAAGATCCTACATCTCCCCCTTCGATGTGATTGGCAAGCACTGGAGAAACACAGGCAGAGGAAGCAGAAGTGTGTGAGATCGCCGATACACAATATTATTTTGATGGATAATAATAATAGTAATAATCTTGCTATCGTCAAATGCATCAGCAACAGGCAATATCTCTCAATATCGTCGATATACTATACTATCGTCTATCGGCACAACCCTATTATTGAGAGAACAACAAGAATATGATAATAATGCTGTAATCTCTTTTCTTAGTCCGAAGATTGACACTGTACACCTTACAGTTGGACCACTTACCAGGGAGGCTTCAAAGGCAACGATTACTCAACACTTATCTCTATTAATTGATCTCAGTGTTGAATGAGATGCAACGATTTCTCCTCTCCTGGCAGAGTCTGCCGCTATTAACAAGAGAATCATGATGTATGCGTGTGAGTTCCTTTGCCAGTAAACAAGGAGCAGCGTATGCATGTTCTACATCAGCAGCACGACACGCATGCATCGTGGTACTCTCGTTAATGGCGGCAGACTCTCCCAGGAGAGAAAAAATTGTTGAATAAAGTTGTTCTTTGCACACAAAAAGTATTCTTGTAGCTTCATAAAAATGACAGTTGAACCACTGATGTCAACAGACCAATTTAACAATGTCCTCACTGTGCCTTGACCATGGTAGGACCCTTGCTGTCTGTGGAGGGTCCGGCAGCTCTCGAAATTCATCAAAAATATAATTTGTTTTTCATTTTTGGGAGAATTACCATGGTAACGTCTCGGTTATGTATGGTAACCCGATGGAGGGAACGGAGACGTTGTGTCGAGTGTACGACACTAGGGGTTTCTATAGTACACACCACAACTGCTGGACTGCGTCACGAGTGAACAAGGGCGCAGATATCAACAAGCCAACGTGTGGAATAAATGCACCTCACCACTTCGTGACCTTCCAGTGCCCAAGAACTTGACCTGCCCTCTCACTGGAGAGTCGCCATAAGGCAGAGGTCCTTCAGCAGGAGCCTTTCCTCATAGTAAAAAACAGTAGAAACGACTGAGAATCTTGGCAAGAACGCTGGGACAGTGGCTGTTCCTCCCCGAGGGCCCCAATACAAGAGTGGCAACCTACCCTGTATTGAGTTCTAATAGCAAGTTCCTCGGCCGAACTTGGCTACGTAAAATGTGCTAGAATGATGGAAGGAGTAGTTCAGGGTTCACCTGGGGAAACTTACTGAATTTGAAGAAGCATAATCGTCCTAAAGGGGAAGCGCTATAGCAAGCTCTACACCATACCAGTCTCCTGAGAATGTGTTAGGTGTAGCCCAACCTGCAGCTCTACAGATGTCTGTTAGAGAGGCCCTGTTTACCAAGCTGCTGAGGCAGCGGCATCCCTGGTCGAATCGCTGTGACTCCCAGTGGGCAGGGTAGACCTCTGGCCTGGTAGGCTGTTCGGATCGTGTCCACAAACCAGTGGGAGATCCTATTTTGAAGACAGCGTTCCCCTTCTGCTGTCCACCAAAACAGACAAAGAGCTGTTCAGAATGTCTGACCTCTGGGTACATTCAGTATCATATGTAGAGTGCAGACTGGGCAAAACAAGACAGGTCCCCTTCTGATAAACAAATCTTGCTCCCCCACCAATCTGCCTTCCACCAAGTCATGGTTGGCTGATATAGCTGCCACATGGATCTTGGGTGTAGAAGCAGAAAGGTGCCTATCCAGGCCTCCTTGGAGGAGGGATAGCACAGATTCAATGCCACATCTCCGTGGCTTCTTCTCTTGGGAAGAACAGCAGCGCCATTTCAGGACATACAGCCGCCTAGTGGAGGGGGCTCTGGTCTGCATAAGGGTGCTTATCACTGCGGGTGGAAAGTTTCTGGAGTCTTCTTGGTCGTGTCCAAGGACCATAGATGAAAGTTCCAGAGATCTGGGCGTGGGTGCCAGATTTTGCCCTTCCCCTCAGAGGAATGTGCCAGGGAGGAATTGATGATAGGAGCACAAGCTCTGAGAACCAGGTTCTGTTGGGCCGTCTAAGGGTGGAGCCTCCACTCGCCTCGGAGCGAAACTTGTTGTGAGAGAGAATCGGTCACCCGATTGAGTTTGCCCAGAATTTGAGTGGCACACATAGGAGTCTGTGATCTGTGAGTCTGTGCTGGGCCAGTTGTGACATGCGAAAAAAGCGTACACCGCCTTTGTGGTTGATGTATGCCACAGTCGCTGTGTTGTCTGTGCGGACACGTGGCTGCCCTGAACCAAGGCCAAAACCTCTTCAAGGCCAGAAGCATTGTCAACAATTCCAGGCAATTGATACGCCAAAGCGGCCGAGGGCCTATTCAGACCCCTGAGGCTGCACGCCCGTTGCATACGGCACCCCAGCCTGTCTTGGAAGCTTGGAAACTGTTGTGACAACAGTGCATCTGTACAATTGTTCCAAGGGTAGCCCTGCCCATAGAAACAAAAATGTGACCACAAGGGCTGAAGGTGTGCAACACAAAAGTGTGATGTACACACAATGTGTGCCTCGGCGCCATACCTATCTCGGGACTCAGGTATGAAGCCAGTGCTACAGCAGTCTCATATGCATCAGACCCAGCAGCGTGTCTGCGACTGAGGATGCCATGTGCCCCAGGAGCCTCTGGAATATATCAAGGGGGCAGCTGTACTGAACCTGAGTGCTCTCACACACTTCAGCACTGGCTATGCACAGTCTTAAGAAAGACGTGAAGTCACAGTGACCGAGTCACAGTTTTACGCCGAGAAAAGAGAAACCCTGTGCTGAGGAGAGTTTGCTCTTTTCCCAGATGGCCTGAAGTCCCAATCGAGCCAGCTGGTTGAGAACCACATTCCTGAGTGTGCCAACCGAAACTTGTGAGTGTGCTAGGACCAGCCAGTCACCGAGATAATTGAGAATGCATATGCCGACTTCCCTGAGAGGGGTAAGGGCACCCTCCGCGACCTTCGTGAAGACATGGGACGACAGGGATAGGCTGCAGGGGAGAACTTTGTTCTGATGAGCCCTACCTCGAAGACAGAGTCTTGAAAGAATCGAGACATGACAGTACCTGGCTGAATGGAGCAAAAGGCGCCGTGCCTGGAGATGAAAAGCCCCAAGGAACACAGGGTGCTTTGCCAACATGTGGAGACACCAGGTGAGTTCCCAACACATCCTGGTCTGCAGTCTCAGCATCTGGCCATCTCATGGAGGGCCATAGTGCTGTAAGATAACCAAAAGGAGGAGGAAATGCTCTTACTGACCATGTAGTGGATGACAGAAGGTCGGAATGCAGCCAGATCCATCTCTCATCCCTGGGGCGAAAGTAGATCTGGATAGGTCAGTTAGCCCGCCTCCTCTGGGTTGCTTGTCTGAGGAACACTTAGAAACCTACCGAGGGTTCTAGGTAACCTACTGACAAGCTGACATTGCCACCTTCCTGTGAGAACTTTGACCGTTGGGCTGGTCTGGCCGCAGGCACGGCTATTGCGGGGCCTCAGCAATTCCTACAAGGTGCCGTCCGTGGCGACAAGCAGGCGGAGGTTGTCGGGGGTACAGGGCCGGAGCCCGACATAACACCTTGGCCTGGTACACCCACTGGATGGCCATGGCGTGCAGGGCGGACACTTTCTCACTGATTCTATTCACACAAAGAGTTGCCGCAAGTGGTGTAAGACAGGACATAAATTCAGCAAACTCAGAGGCATAGAAGCTAAGCTAAAGGCTAACCCTACAAGACCACTATTCCAACACTCACATTCTCAAATGTACACTCACTGGAAAATAAATTGGACTTTCTACACAGATGGTCTACACAGCTTGAGAGAAGGTAGTGTTCTGTGTTTGTTTTCACCAAAAATGGGCTAAACAACAACATCCTGGACTCGCCATTCAGCTGCACAGGTTATCCAGAGCAGAAAGAAACATAACACTGCCTGGTGACCTTGCAGAGGCAGCTTGTGTGTGTATACCAATAAAGAATGTGGTTCTCAACTCCAGTCCTTGGGGCCCACTAATCTGCACACTTTATATGTCTTCCTCATTTAACGTACCTGATTCAGATCATCAGCTCGAAATATCCATGAACTAAATTGTGTGTTAGATTCAG
The DNA here is from genome assembly GCA_019740295.1 of Labeo calbasu. Classification (NCBI taxonomy): domain Eukaryota; kingdom Metazoa; phylum Chordata; class Actinopteri; order Cypriniformes; family Cyprinidae; genus Labeo; species Labeo calbasu. The sequence continues at coordinate 6,890 of JAHKKF010514002.1, read as the reverse complement.
AAACATACAAAATGTGCAGAGCAGTGGGCCCTGAGGACTGGAGTTGTAGCTGGAGTAGTCTCCAAACACTGATCGTTGCTGGTGGAGTTCATTTTTGTGAAGTGTTGACTCTTCTGTCTGCTGAGGGAGTTCATGGCCATAGTCACTGTGTATACACCCCATGTGTTAACACTAAGGTTGCTCTTCGCAAACTGGACAACTCTATCAGCAAGCAACCAACCAATAACCCTGATGACTTTTTCATTGCAACTGCTGACTTTAACCATGCAAACTTAGACAGTTTTGCCAGAGTTCTACCAATACACGAACTTTGAAAAAAGACAAAACACATTAGACCTGGTTTACATAACAGAAAAAAAAAAATAAATAGAAATGGCCAAACTGTCCTCTCCAGTATTTGAAATTCTTGCACTCTATTATGCAACACTTTTGTTGTTAGGATGACAACAAGCTTTAAAAGTTACATTTTCAGCAGAGCTTGTCAATGTCAAAATAACTGAGCTGACAAATCAAGTCAAAGTAGGCGGGGTTTTCTAAGCAATTAGAGAATTCCAATTAAGATGGAAGCTGGAGATCATTTAATATTAGTCAACTGTTTTATGATAGAAATGTTAAATGATCAACAGTCACAGACAGCATTCATATCCAGTGACGCAAATTCACATTTCTTTTTTTTCTCAAATATGGCCATTTTGAGAGAGAGAGAAAGAGAGAGGATTAAAGTTGTGTGTGTGAATTATCTGCATCTGTGCGTCTCTCTAGAAACAATGCAGCTGTGAGTTTAGTTACTTCAAAAACACCTTGCTGCTGAGAAATATAATGTAGCGATTCAGTATCGAAACTATTTTCTTATAATAAAAGTCATGGGGTAGTGTTGACAAGTTTCTGTGTTCCAGAATGTTTTTGTGTGCATACCGTGCAATAAGATCTTTGTGTGCAAGTGATGTGTGTGTGTGTGCATCAATAAAAGCAACACATTATATATATATATATATATACACACACACACATACAGTACATACACAATGCGTGCACACATGCTGTGCAATATGATCTCTGTGTGCGAGTGATGTGTGAGTGTGGTCAATATATATATATATATATACAGTACATACATGAGAGAACTTGAGAGAGATACAGAACAACTTGAAATAATTGTAATTAATTAATAATGCAGCAGATGTTAGAGGGTTGGAAAGGAAAAAAAGGCTTTAAAACTGTTCATCATAAACATGCAAAAGGAGCTTTAATTATGGCTTGTTTTACTTCATTGAAATGCATAGATGCTCCTGTTTCTTTCTTTTTTCATTTAGGAAGAAAAGAAATGGAAAGGAAACAGATGTTACATCTGAACATCTGAAACTCTCTAATGGGACATTGTCATCTGATCCAAAAGATATAAGGATGCTTGCAACTGACTTTTATACGAAATTGTTTTGAGCACAAAAGTGTTCAAGTTTATTTATTTATTTGTGCACATATTTATATAAATTGAATGCTAGCAGCAGAAAGAGTTGCCCAGATAGCACACATAAGTCTGCAAGATGTTTGTTAAATATCACTTCATCTGGAAGGCATCTGCTGTGTACAAACATCTGATAAATGTCTTTAAAATGTCAGTTATACATACTTTTTGCGATCGCAAAATGGCTGCTATACACTCAGTCCCCCTTTTCCTCCTGGTAGCAGTGCCCTATACTTTGACTTTCTAAGGCTAGAATGTAAATGCAAGAGAGTACATAAATTTGATGGTGTCTAACAGCATTTATCAATTGCAGTGAAGTGGGAGTGATAGGATTAAAGGCTGAACTATGTCCAGCAATGATGAGAGATAGACTGTGGAGCTGACTGACTGATGTTGTGATGTTTGTAATGCTGAATAAGTGCTTTTTGCTTGTTTCTTACAATTCCCAAGAGAAGTGAACTTACTGCTCACAGCCCTGCTTTCTCAGATACAACCAAGGTTATCACAGAGGCTCACACAGAACACAGAACCCCCTGGAATACCTACTGAGAGGTCTACAATGCACTTGCATTGACCCTTATACAATTTTTATACAAATGCAAATACTAAAAGCTGTCTTTTGTTTGAATAACATCAAAAACAGTTTCCCAGTAATGGCCACAGTTACATTTACTCTATGCCGGAACTCATATTAAAAAAAAAAAAAGAAAAAAAAAAGAAGTATTGTATTATTTAATTGCTTCAAACATCTGTTCCAAATGTGCAACAGTCTGTCATTTTTCTGTGTTTATCAGTTCATTTCATTCCCTCCCCTTCTTAATCTTTATCCTTTCCTCTCTGCCCTATTGTGACTAAAGGAGAGATGAAACTCTATTTCAGTAAACAATAGAATCTCAGTTGAGCCATTAATGGCCTGAAATGACACATGTACTTCTCAGACTGCTGTTTCTTCACCTTTTGTGTAATAACAATTGTGAATAATCATTCACAAAAGCACAATCTGTCATCACACAAGGTTCATTTTACAGAAATGGATCTATACTGTATAGAGAAGGTTGAATACGGTGATTTTAGAAAAGATCAATGTATAGCCATTTGATCTGTCATACAAGATGAAGAAGAAGAAAAGTACAAAGAGAGAATTTGGGTCAATAAGGTGGTGGTGTGTGAAATGTGTGGGTGCACATTTGTTGGTCTGGCCACATGCAAAAATAAATGAACCGTAAATGATTATTAAACCTATATCATCTTAGTGTTGATTAATACTGACATTTCACACAATCATCTACCCTTCTACTGCGCCCTGAGAAAACTCACACACACACACAGAGCAAGTAATCAACAGTCTGCTGATTGTAAATTTCTTAGATGTGTCAATCAAAACTAATGAATTTGTTAGTATGCAATTGCAGGTGTTCAAAGTAGATCAACAAGCCTGGGGCTTAATATGAATTTATTGCAATTTGATGCTACTATTTTATTACTGTAAAATATTCAGGAACAAAATCATAGTATCAGTGGAGCTAGAATCTGTCAGTAACTCTGAACACTATGCAAAAAAACTCACCTCACCAATGTGCCAAACAGTGGCATCAGTAGGAAATCTGGGCCCCTTGCACTGATTTTGCTATGGGCCCCCCTCAAAGTCATGTTCAGTGGGAAATAGTCATGGCTTTCTTTTTCTTCCCCAAATTCCTCCACAACTCACGACATTTAAATGAACATATGAACAGTAACACCCAGACCGTTACAACTAGACCTCTGCCATAAGTATCTCTGCAAAGATAATGTAAACCTTATACTAGTGGTTTGAATCTAATCCGATACTTTAGAATACTATTAAGGCATGTAACACAAAGGGTTCTCTAGACAAAAATGACATCCACCAAATATTTTAAATCCTCTTAATTTGTTAAAATTATTACAATTTTGCATATTCTGCCAGGGCTATGTAACTTATGAGCAGAGCTGTAGTTTACAATGCTTTTGAGTGTCAAAGGCAGAAAATTACTGTTTAAATTAATTGCCTGTTACAGTTTACATTAATGTTTAAATGAAATAAATGACATTAAAATTTTAAATGATCAGTCTGGTAATTTAAAATTTTCGTTTGTAACTGTAATTTGATGACCACCCACACATTCTTAAAACTTAATATAATTTGTTACCCCCGTTGCCTTAAATTTTTGTTTACTCAACTTGAAATTTTAAGTTACTTAATTTTAATTTAAGTGACAACTGGAATATTTTAGTTGACTAAACTAAAAGTTGTATTTTAAATTCGTAAATAAGTTGCATGTATTCTGTTTCTCCCGACCTTGTTTAGAGGTATGAACAAGTTAGTTAAATTTAATATGTGCAGTGCAACAATATTTACTAGTGCGTGAGCTGTAACTTAGTGCCTTTTAACATTGTAATTAGGGTAAGATGTAATTTGCACACAGCTGGTGAAACTGGCCCTTGAACACAGGCTTTCAACTGTTTTACAATACACTAATGATGATGTCATTTCTTTTGTGAGTCTAGCAAACCAAAGTACCAATTAAGCCGCCACTTTTCAAAAAGGCATTTGTAGAAGAGACATGATGAGTGCATTAACAGAAAAGATTTTCAGAACGTGACAGTAGATAAAAGAAGACAAAATCATCAATTCTTTCTCTTTCACTCATTTTGACTGCAGTTGAGTTTTTAATCGTTCTTTTAGTTTTAATAGTTTGCAGCAGACAGTGTTTCATTCTCTGGTCATGCCTCTGTGTTTCTTAATTATGTCAAGTTATCTTATGTTAAAGGGCCTAATATACTCACACTGAGATCAAGCCAGCCTGAGCTTAAACATATACAGTCAAACCAGCTTGTGTATATCTATTTGTATATTGTGCTTTTTTTATTCATTGAGTTAGATAGTGAATGTTCATGTTATAAATTCTTATGTTTTGAGTTAATTTATTGTACTCCAAAAAGAAGTCTGCAGCCGACCATTCTATGGTTTCTCAAAAGAAACTCTGTTTAGCGCCATGTTACCTCAACCTCCCTTTATATCTCAGGGCAGATAGAAAATGTTAATCCGCAATATCTGTGCAGTGAAGTCAATAAAGGATCATCCTACCTGTGATAGATAAAAGAAAAAAATCAGAAAGTGCTTTCCTCCTGTAACTCATTCTAACACTGTGTTCCACAGCCCCCTGCCTGAAAACAAGAAACCATGCGCAAGACATTGTCACAGATCCCTATGCTCATTTTAGGCTGAATAATTAAACTATTGTCTTTTACTAGTTTGACTTTGATTATAATTGATAAATTCTGCAACACTGAGGCCCAATCCCATTTCTACCCCTTACCCCTACACTTTCACGTGACGGGGTAGGGGTGTCTCGATTGTCTTCTGGTTGGAAAAATAGGGGTAGGAGAAAGAACCAGATAGCCCTTTAACTGAAGTTTTTCGGGACCGCACTTCAAACGAACGGGTATGAGAATTATCTCAGCATAAACCATAATGAAAAGTAATCATTTGTTTTATGTTCAATAGTGTGTTCATATTTACAGTCATGTTATTCAAAGAAATGTTTGTGTGGAAAGGTTCAGAAAATATGGAAGGAAGAGGGCAGGGTCGGCTTACGGAGACTTGTGCGTTTATTTAATGAAAATCAGAGATACAAACAGAAGGCACGCTTTCTGCACTCCGAAACAGTCACTTAGTTCCTTGGATTTCTATAGCACCCAGCCTGGGAAAGCCCACATAAGTTCTCCGTCCCATCTCTCTCTATTTTTCCCATTCTTTGGACGTTCTTTATGCGTTCTCTGCATGCCATTCACTGCAATCAGACACAGGTGCAAACTCTGATGAATCACACCTCCCTTCACCACAGTTTGCAAAAAAATCGCTAAAGTTAGCTAACGTCACAATGACTGCACACAGAGCCATCCGTTTTTAGGTCTTAGGCTCACCCAATCACTGTGCGATTCTTCTATTACCACTTTTTTTGTGTGTTCAGGTAAACAATACAGCTGGCTGCACACTACCACGCACAGCTTGGTTTCAGTATGATGATGGATGAGATTGGTTCGACCGGGCAGGGCTTGCAATCTAGCTACATCAGTGAGCTGGGAGGGTGAGAGGGGATCTCCCCCCATGGGGCCAGAGCAAGAGATTCCCCAAGGTGGGGAGTTTTGTTCTCAGGTCCAGCACATACTGAATTTCGTTTCTGCTATCCGAAGGTCTGTCCTCCCAAGCCTCTCTCAAGACGCCCAGTACCCCACAGGACTGGCAATTGTGCATAGTGAGCAAAAGGGGTTTCAGTAATTTGTCCCAATTTTTGGTGTCTTCGTGAACAAACTTCAAAATCATGGTTTTCAAAGTGCGATTGAATCATTCCACCAGGCTGTCTGTTAGTGGGTGACAGATACTGGTGCGAACCAATGTAATGCCCAATACAGTGAGAATCAGTGAACAGTGAGAATCTCTTTAGGGATTCCCACTCAGGAGATTATACGGAACAGGGCGTCTGCTACACTTTTTGCAGAAATTTTGTGGAGCGCCACTGCCTTGGGGTATCGCGTTGCATAATCTACTAGAACTAATGCAAAGCGATGCACCCGTGCAGATGTTCTAATGGCCCGATGAGGTCCATGCCAATTCTCTTAAAGGGGATCTGCATGAGGGGAAGAGGGCGCGATGACGCTTTTGGGGAGGCTGGGGGATTCACTAACTGACATTCACGACAAGTCATGCACAACCTGCACACATTCTCATGAATGCCTGGACAGAAGAATCGGGTCATTAGACGTATTAACGTTGCTGCATGTCCTGCCATAGGATTACAATGAGCTGCCTGGAAAAGCATTTCCAGATGACTTTTTGGTACTTACAGCTGAGTTGTATCTTGCTTTGTTTGAGTGTCTTGGGTCACTCGATACAACCTATCTTTTAAAATAGCAAAATAAGTATAGGAAGGAGTTCGAGCCCGCTGGAGAACCTGTCCATCGATAAAGCAGACCTGTTCAAGTGCATTTTTCAGCGTTTCATCCCAAGACTGCTCCAGGGGAAAATCATCACTCTCCATGAGGATTAGATTCTCGACAGCATGGCAACATTCAGAATATGGAAGGTAGAGGGCAGGGTCGGCTTACTTGTGGGTTTATTTAATGAAAATCTGAGATACAAAAGTTGCGCTTTCTGCACTCCGAAACAGTCGCAGTTCACTCAATCACTTAATTCCTTGGATTCCTATAGCACCCAGCCTGGGGAAGCCTGCACAAGTTCTCCATCCTGTCTCTCTCTATTTTTCCCCGTTTTCTGGATGGTCTTTATCCGGCCTCTCCACACCAATCACTGCAATCGGACACAGGTGTAAACTCTGCACTAACCACCACAGACATTGAGACATTGAGTCCCCCAATAATTAGAAACCACTAAACTTTTTTTTTT
>JAHKKF010513998.1:0-12729 GCA_019740295.1 Labeo calbasu | reverse complement strand
ATTTGACCTTTTTGACTGTCCTCTTTGCATCAGTTTCCAAAGCGTTTCCCTACCGAATATTCCGTTTTATTTGGAAATATATATATATATATATATATACACACACACACACACACACACACACATATATATATATATATATATATATATATATATATTCATATATATATTAATTGCACTGCTAATTTAGTAACTTGAGCGTGAGTGTTGTTGGAAATGGAAAAAAATTAGAATGCGAGGGCAGCATGCAACGCTTCGCTCATATCCTGTGTGGGTTTTTTTTTTTTAGTGAAGTCTTTTTTACGCCATTTCCTCCTGAGAGGATGAGGTGTCAACATAATGGAGTTTTCTGTCCGCATGTCAAGGTTTTCACACGTGGTTTGTTTTAAACAGTTCTTCTGAAGACTTGTAATTTCCCCGCAACTTTTGTCTTAGTTTTGATCTGTTGATACGGTGCTGCCAAACTTAGAAGACACATTTTAAGGTTGGCTGTCACGCATGGGAGCTTTTTACACATCACAAAAATGCAAAGCGTAACATCTCAAACTGCATTAGTACAGCATGTGGCATTCTTGTGATACCTATTATGTTTTTGTCTGTCAATAAACCAATAAGTTAAAAAACAGTTTTTTTGTGTGTATATGTACACTACCAGTCAAAAGTTTTTGAACGGTATGATTTTTAAATTGTTCAAAGAATTCTGCTCACCAAGCCTGCATTTATTTGATCTAAAATGCAGGGAACGCTGTAATATTGTGAAATATTTTTGCTGTTTAAAATAACTGTTTTCTATTTTAATATATATTAAAATGTAATTTATTCCTGTGATCGAACTAAATTTTCAACATCATTACTCCAGTCTTCAGTGTCACATGATCCTTTAAAAATCATTCTAATATGCTCATTTGTGGTTCAAGAAACATTTATTATTTTTATTATTATTATCAATATTTAAAACAGTTGAGTACAATTTTTTTTTTCAGGATTCTTTGATGAATAGAAAGATCCAAAGGTCAGCATTTATCTGAAATAAAAAGCTTTTGTAATATTATACACTATACCATTCAAAATTCAAAATCTTGGAGTCGGTATAATTTTTTATTTATTTACTTTTTAAGACAGAAATTATAGAAAATAATGCTTTTATTTGGCAAGGGTACTTTAAATTGATCAAAGACGTTTAGAATGTTACAAAAGATTTCTATTTCAGATAAATGCTGTTTTTCTGAACTCTATTTATCAAAGAAAACTAAAAAAAATTTACTCTGCTGTTTTTAACAACAATAATAATAATAATAATAATGTTATTTTTGAGCAGCAAATCAGCATATTAGAATGATTTCTGAAGGATCATGTGACTGGGGTAAAGATGCTAAAAATTCAGCTTTGAAATCACAGGAATAAATTCCATTTTAAAATATATTTAAATAGAAAAAAGTTATTTTAAATAGTAAAAATATTTCAAAATTTTACTGTTTTTGCAATACTGTGGATCAAATAAATGCAGGCTTGGTGAGCAGAAAGACATTAAAAAACATTTGACTGGTAGTGTTTTTTTTTTTTAGTGTCTAGTTTAGTTTCTAATTTTAATGTCAAAGTTTACAAGTTTGTCATGAAATGTATCATTTGAATTAGCTTTTATATATTTTTTTATTTTTATATGTTTTTCTTTTTATTTTAATATTTGTAATACATTTAATATTTGTAATGTTAAAGTTTTAGTTGTTTAATTTGTGTTATTTTATATGCTTCCAATTAAGTTTAGTTTAGTTAGGTTGAAGTATTTTTTATATTAATTTGCATAATAATTAATTTTTTTTCATCTCAAACGGTGTTTGTACAGCACGTGTCATATTTTTAGAAATAAAAATGCGTCTATAGTGAAATTGCAGCCGATGCAATTTTTAAAAAAATGTTTTATTGACCAGTAAACTAATAAATGACAAATTAAAATTCTAGCATTTTTAAAATTCAAAAATAAAATTAATCATTTTAAATACATTGCATGTGAATAGCTTATCATTACAGTGTTATTGAATTCTTAATACTTTTAAAGATTACTTTAAATGTTAAATGTATAAAGGTCATTGCACATTGAGTCTGAAATTTTGGTATGCGTTTTTTAATTTTTTTTCGTATTCGTCGTCCTTTCCCATCAAAATGCTTGCTACAGAAAATTGAACTTTATCCAAACTTTATGACGGGCGAAAGTTTCGGAGGCAGTGTGTAAACATGATTGACACAACGTGTCGTATTTATTTTTGTTAATGTGCGGACTCGTTGTGCAAAAACCTTTAGATATAAAAAAAAATAGGAGTACTATTTTTATTGCACAATTAAATGTCCAATATCCACATAAGTATTATTATCTTTACATTTATGATACATTTTAAAAGTATTAGATTTACGCAGTTTTTTTTCTCAGCAGTCTGTGAGGAAGATTGGTCATCAAATTTAGCATTGAGCCATTGATAAGAATATGAGCATAACTAATTTGAATAAATCCTTTGTAAAATTGCTGAATTTATTCTCTGAAAAAAAAAAACTTTACCTGAAAGAATTCTTTGGTGCCAATTTGTAAATTACGCATAAAACATTTCCTGAGGAAAAAAAGACAAAAAATAATCAATTTAACATGATTAAGTAATAAAACTATCTCAGCCTATGGATGAGATTTCTGGTTTATTAGACGCTGTAGGGAAATAACGAGAAGAATAACAATGTGCAGTAAACTGTTTGCATTACAAACCAGTGTGTTTGTAATTAAGATAATACATCATAATATGATAAGACACACTAATCTGTGATATCAAGCAGCAAAACAAGCTGTTTTGTACAGCTAAAAATAGCTTGACGTGAATGGGACCGGAAGCCAAACCCATAAAATTTACAAATGGCCCACTCTAAAACCAAAAATATCAAAAACCAATGCACGTCCAATCTCTTTCTCTTTGCAGTCTCTGAGGAAGGTGGGTCAGGACTCGACGGTTCTGCTCATCTGTATAACAGTGTTCCTGTCGTATCTGCCTGAGGCTGGTCAATACTCCAGCTTCTTCCTCTATCTGCAACAGGTACGTCAAAAGAGGGATTTCATTTATCTCTAAGGTTAATTTTTAACGTGCTGTTTAATTAATTGTGTTTACTGGGCCAAGTCTGGTTTATCGAAATCCTGTTAGCGGACGGGACCGTAAAGTTTTATGGTTTTATCCTCTTACCCAGATAATGGGATTTTCACCTGAAAGTGTCGCAGCTTTCATTGCTGTTCTAGGATTGCTGTCTATTGTTGCACAGGTCAGTATTGTCCTGTTACATACATACTAATATTAATTGTTTAAAGGAGAAGTCCACTTCCAAATCAAAGATTCACAGATAACGTACTCACCCCCTTGTCATCCAAGATGTGCATGTCTGTCTTTCTTCAGTCGAAAAGAAATTGTGTTTTTTGAGAAAATCATTTAATTTTTCTCCATATAATGGACTGGTATGGTGCCCCGATTTTGAACTTCCAAAATGCAGTTTAAATGCGGCTTCAAACGATCCCGAATGTAGTTGTAAACGATCCCAGATGAGAAAGAAGGGTCTTATCTAGCGAAACGATCGGTTATTTTAATAAAAATAATACAATTTCTATACTTTTTAATATCAAATGCTCGTCTCGTCTTACTCTGGGAAGTTTAAAATCGGGGCACCATATCAGTCCATTATATGGAGAAAAATCCTGAAATGTTTTCCTCAAAAAACATGATTTCTTTACGACTGAAGAAAGAAAGACATGAACATCTTGGATGACAATGGGGTGAGCACATTATATGTGAATCTTTGTTTTGGAAGTGGASTTCTCCTTTAAAGAGGATGATATTAAATGTGGCTTTTTTGTGTCTACAGACTGTAGTATTAAGTTTACTAATGCGTTCCATTGGGAACAAGAACACAATTTTGCTGGGATTGGGATTTCAGATTCTGCAACTCGCCTGGTACGGGTTCGGATCGGAGCCTTGGTAAGACCAAACGCCCCAGGCGTTTTATTTAAAGAGAGAACTAAATAATGAAACGAGTCTTTACTAATGAAATGTTCAACGCATCTCTAGGATGATGTGGGCAGCTGGAGCCGTTGCCGCCATGTCTAGTATCACTTTCCCTGCCGTTAGCGCCCTGATTTCCCGCACGGCCGATCCGGATCAACAAGGTAGGTTTTGTTGAGTTGTATGATGGTTACATATGTTATTCTTTAAGGCCGACTATAAAGCTCTTGTTTCTGTAGGTGTGGGTCAGGGTATGGTTACGGGAATCCGTGGGCTGTGTAACGGTTTGGGTCCCGCCCTCTATGGTTTTATCTTCTACATCTTTCATGTCGAGTTGGACCAAGTTCCAGAGAAAGAGCCGGATGTTACGCATCACCGTGATCACCACCAACAGGCAAGTCACCGCACATCGTTGCATTTAAGTGAATTACGTTGATTGCTGTTTACTGACAATTCAGGTTTGCTTTAACAATTAGTTGTTGATAATAAACACTAAATTTGGTCAAATGCTGATGGGTGAGGGTACCAAACAACGTTGAAATATAAAATATTTGCAACGATTTTCTGAAAAAAGGTTGGATACCTGAATAAATACCTTTACATTTTATCGCAAAACCATTTGCTAGCATTTAAGCAGAGCAAGTTTGTTAATTGTTTGTTCGTAAGATTTTGAGTAGATACAGAATGTGTAAATTGTTCGTAAAATTGTTTTTTTGTTCTGAAGTTGCAAGTTTGAATATTTGAAAGAGTTGTTTGGTACCAATTTGTAAATTGCTTGTAAAATACTTCCTAAGAAGTCGAAGCAGAATAAATGTAAATAGTTTGTAAAACTGTTTGCAAGAATTCGAACAGAATCAGTTTGTGTAACAATTCATAAGAATTTGAGCAAACAACTATTTGTACAATTGCAGAATTTTAGTTCTGAAGTTTAAGTTTGAATACCTAAAGGAATTGTTTGGTACCAAGTTGTCAATTTCCAGTTTGAAAATAGCTTGTAAAACAATTCTTAAGAAGTTAAAAGAGAATAAATTTAAATTGTTTGTAAAACGATTTGCCAGATTTCAAGCAGAAAAAGAATAGAATTAGAATAGACTTAATTTTAAGTCGAGAAGAATAAATTTAAGTAGGTCATAAAACTATTTTCAAGAATTTGAGCAGAAACAGGAATAAATAAAGTAAAAAAAAAATTTTTTATAACATTTTTCACCACAATTTTGTGCAAATATTAAACGGTTTTCTCCCAAATATGTCACCATAATTTATTATAAAATATTATTCCTCTTTTAATTCATATTATAAATATTATTAAACATTATTATGAAATAGTGTATTTAACATTTTCCAGAGATTATATTTCCAATTTTCCAATTTTATTTTTTTATATTTTCACCACAATTTTGTGAAAATAAACATTTTTTAAAATCAAATTGGTCAATGTCATTTCATGAAAATGTTATATTAATATTAATGTTATATTAAATATTATATATTGTTTTAAATATTATATATATTTTTTTAATTTAAGTTTTTTTTAATTATTTCAATTATTTTCCAGAAATAGTTTTATAACCTTTTTTTACCATAATTGGTTAAAAAATGTTAAAATATATGTATTTTTCCAAATTAAAACTTTAAATGGATCAAAAATGGATCAACTATTTATATATATATATATATATATATATATATATATATATATATATAAAATACCAGGTTTTTTTTTTAACGTAACTGTTTCTTAACAAATACATTTTTTTTATAAACCTAGTTTAAAACTATTTGCAAAAATTTAAGCAAAACGAGTTTATTCGCTCATAGATCCGTTATTAAAAATTTGAGCAGAGAATCAGTTTGTGTAAATTGTTTGTAAAATTAACAAATTTTTGTTATTCTCTGAAAAAAACGTTAATTACCTTAATTGCCCAGTACCAATTTTTATATTGTTTGTAAAACAAAATAAACAGAAACAATAAATTTAAATCATTCTTAAAAATATTTGCTAGAATTCAAACAGATCTAATTTGTAAAAATTGTTGGCAAAATTCCTGAATTTTCAGTATCCAAGAAATTCAAAACTCAATCTAGCCTCCATATGCAAAATTGAACGAATTATCACGGTATCATTAGGGTGAAGGAGTATATAGAGATAAAGTCATTGGCTATATATTTGTTACGGAAATTTGGTTGTAAATAGACCTTTACCATAGACAGTTTTGGGAAAAGTTTTTAACTCTGTGTTAACTCTTTTCCCACTTGTGTGTTTCCTGAACAGAGTGCAATAATCCCAGGACCGCCGTTCCTTTTCGGCGCTTGTTCTGTGCTGCTGGCGCTCCTGGTGGCACTATTCATTCCCGAACACCCCCATATGGGCTCTCGTCCGGGCAGCTGGAAGAAGCACACATCGCCCCACGGCCACCCGCACAGTCCCCACCCACCAGGAGAGGCCAAAGAGCCCCTCCTACAGGACACTAACGTGTGATTGGGAGTTTCGACGTGACTGTATTGGCCACGCCCCCATTCCCCGTTGAGGAACGAACTGCGCATGGAGGCTGTTGTCATTTATTGAAACATAAAGCTATATCGGAGGCACGGTCAGTCTTGCGCCTAGAGCTCTACCTTCCTGTGGAGTTTCATTTCAATACACCTGAACTTGATAATTAAGGTTTATGGAAATTACAGACAGGAAGGAAAGTCTCCATGATTAAGACTGGGCGTCCCTGCTGAATCACCAATAGAGCACCACTTTTTAAAAGAAATGTATATAGGAGAACATATATTTAACGATGGTTCTGTCCAAAGGCACTATTGCAATGGCTTGTATTTATTCTTTTTATTATTGTTTTTTTTTTGCCTTTTTTCTTTGCTCTGTTTTGACTGTCTAGTTCTTCATTTCCATAGTTCACTCAGGGACATTATCCTGGTCAGGAATGTTTCCGAACACAGTGTGTTCCCCTTATCAGAAGGGCCTAGCGACAACATAAGTGATGGGCTTCATTCATGAAACACAAGCAGAACGAATTTGTGTGAATCGTCTGTAAAACCATTCGTAGGGATTCGCATAGAGCAAACTTAAGTAACTCGTTCATGAAATTGTTTTCGAAAAATCGAGAAATTGTATAATTTGTTCCCTTAAAACTATTTGCACGAATTCACAGAGAACAAATTTATGCAAGTCATTTATAAATCCGTTCGTAGGAATTTCAGTTAAACGCATTTGTGTGAGTTGTTCGTTATATTCATTTGTTTGGTGGAACGATTTGGAGTAACTAATTCATAAAACCACTCATAACAATTTGCGTCAAAGTGGTGTAAATCTGTGTCAATTCCCAAAATTCGCAAAATCCAATTCATTTGCAAAACCATTCTTAATTTTGGACAAATTGCACTTGTGTGAATCGTTCGTAAATTACTTGTAAGGTTTTGAGTGGAACTGATTTGTGTAAATTGTTTTTAATGTTTCAAATATTTACTGAAGTAGAATAAATACAAGTAAATGATTTGCAAAACCATTTGTAGGAGAAACGTAAATCTTTTCCTGAAATTAGTATTTGCTAAGTATTCGCTTAAAACAAATTTATGCAAGTCATTCGCAAAACCATTCTTAATTTCAGACGAATTGCATTTGTGTGAATCGTTCGTAAAATTAAGTTTTGAGTGAAACGAATGCGTGTAAATTGTTCGAAAAATATTTGCCGAAGTCGCAAAACCATTTGTAAGGAAAACAATGTCAATCTTTTACTAAAAATATTCCAAGAATTCGCTAGAACAAATTTACACAGGTCATTCGCAATACCATTCTTAATTTTTTTTTAAATTGCATTTATGCGAACCTTCCGTAAAATTACTTGAGGTTTTGAGTGGAACGAATTTGTTAAAATTGTTCACAAAAAATAATTTACCACAGTACAATAAATACTAGAATAGAATAAATAACTCACAAATCCATTTGTAAGAAAAATCTTTTCCTAAAATTATTTCCAAGAATTTGCGTAGAACATTTATGCAAGTCATTCGCAAAACCATTTTCAAAACTTTCAGACAAATTGCATTTGTGTGAATTGTTCATAAAATTAGGTTTTGAGTGGAACGAATATGTAAATTGTTCACAAAAAATATACATTTAATTATTACAGTTATTATTAAGCCATTCTTAAAAATGTCAGACAAATTGCATGCGAATCGTTCATAAAACAACACATTTATTCAAGTCATTCACAAAACCTTAAAAATTCAGACAAATTGCGATTCTGTAAATCATTCGTAAAATTACTTGTGAGGTTTAGAGTTAAGCGAATTTGTGTGAATTGTTCACAAAAATATTTACCGAAGTAGAATAAATACAAGTAAATAATTCGCAAAACCATTTGTAAGTAAAATGTTGTAAGTTCCTAAAATGATTTCCAAGAATTTGCCTAGAAAAAATTTAAGTGAGTCATTCACAAAACCATTTTTAAAAATTTCAGACAAATTGCATTTGTGTGACTCGTTCGTAAAATTACTTAAGTTTTAAGTGGAACAGATTGTGTAAACTGTTCACAAAAATATTTACCAAAGTAAAATAAATACAATTAAACAATTAGCAAATCCATTTAAGAAAAACGTAAATCTTTTCCTAAAACGATTTTCAAGAATTCGCCTAGAACAAATTTACGCAAGTAATTCGCAAAACCATTGTTAAAAATTTCACACAAATTGCGTAGGTGTGAATGGTTCATTAAAATTACTTGAGGATTTGAGTGGAACAGACTTGTTTAAATTATTCACAAAATATTTACCAAAGTAGAATAAACAAGTAGAATAAAGTAAATTATTTGCAAAACTTTTTGTGAGAAAAACTGTAAATCTTTTCCTAACACAATTTCCAAGAACAAATTTACGCAAGTCATTCGCAAAACCATTTTAAAAAATTTCAGACAAATTGCATTTGTGTGAATCGTTCGTAAAATTGTTTAGTTTTGATTGGAATGAGTTAATAAATTGTTTACAAAAATATTTACCAAAGTAGAATACAAATAATTCGTAAAATCATTTCTAAAACCTCTAAAACTATTTCCAAGAATTCGCCTAGAACAAATTTCATTTGTAAAACCCTTTTCTAAAAATTTGACAATTTGCATTTGTGAATCACTGCTTAAATTAGGTTTTGAATAGAAATGAATGTATATATCGTTCACAAAAATAATTATCGAAGTAGAATCAATTTAAATAATTCGCAAAACCATTTACAAGAATTTGCGCTGAACGAATTTCTGCACATTTGTAGTAATACTATTAACAAAACATGTTTGTATTATTATAATAACTTAAGCAGAGCGATTTCTGTAAATCATTTGCAAAATCTTCAGTAAATTTCACCAAATTTGCTTGTAGTTTAAGTCCCAAGTACCTTACTGAATGAAGTGGTTTTCTTATAAACAGTGCGTTCATGAGATTAGTTTGTTTGTTCGGGAACACAGAATTTAACAAATTTCTAACGCTTTGACGTGAATGGCCTTAACTGACAGCTCAGTTTCAGACTTCGACAAACGAACGTCGTAATGGAACGATTGTGGTACAGCTTCAAATTTCCTTTTCGTTTTCTGCCTGTTTTCTTTATACCACTTAGAATCAATGGTGCCTTTTCCCAGCTTCAATTGTGTCGTTGACGGAAACTGGCGAATTTAAGTGACGCGCGAGACTCGGGATTTGACTTACGCAACTGAACAGTCTTACGTAAAATCACAGTCGAGCTGACTCTAGATCAGCAGTGAAACTGAAGTCGTCTGTCCGGATTCGCTTTCGGCCTTGTGTGAACATGCGTACGTTTACGCAAAACACTTCGCAAATGCCAACTGACAGAAGTACATCTGAGGTGAAATTTGCCAGTGGCCTTTCTATATTTATCGTTTTTGTAAAGACAGATGAATGGCTCATTTTACGATTCGACACTTGACCAAATGTATGGGTATTTTATTGACGCACGACACGCGAGCTCATCTGTAATATTAGTTGTGTGCTTTGAATATTTATGAGATGATTTCCTGTAAAATATTTCCTCCGTCTCAGAATACAGTGTGTTTTTTTTACATTATGTGATTCTGTTGTGCCGTCTTCATTATAAATTTTAAACATGGTGTATTGTTTTTGACTGAACAATGTAAATACGTCAAAGTATCTAAACATGCATTTCAATAAAAGTTAAATATTTTGATGTACGTGCGATCACGTTGGTTGTTCAGCTACACTTTTAGCTACAAACATGAACATTTTTTTTTACTGCATTTTATTTACGTTTTCCTAAAATTGAGCTACTGACGAACAAGCAGCCAAACGGCAATCCATGATAACCATAAATACAAAAATATAAATGTACACACAATGAATTATATACAGCTTTACACAGCAAACCACACAGCCTCATTCATATCAAGAACTCAAATCCTTATAAAACTGCCAATCACATGAATAGCACTATTTTGTTTAGAGAGCAAACAAAATGGCAGCTCTCTAAACGTTTGGCAAAACTTAATTCATTCAGAGACAGTTCAAGTATGGCACAAAGACATTTTTAAGGCACCACGGACTTAAAGGACCAAAACTTAGCACCATTATTGATATATTAGTCCAATGCTAATGCCGAAGTCTCAGGGAATCTTTATGTAAACTATGGAAACCCATATTAAGATTTAAAAAGCTAATTCAGTTTTAACATTTGAGAATTTTGACTTTTTTTCCTTGTGATTCTGCATTATTTCACAATTCTGTTTGCTTTCAAATTAAAAAAGTAACTGCGACTGTAATCTCATCCTTTTATTCCCTCACAAAACGTTTATATCACACAATTTAGACTTTTTAAATGTAAAAGTCAGAATTGTGAGACATGAAATCAGTATTGCGAGGAAATTAAGCCTGTTCCCGCCACAGAATTTTAAAAAACCCTCACATTTCAAACTGATTTTAGAATTCTAAAAAGTCATAATAGCAAGATATAAACTGCTATTTTTTTCCCGCCTTTTTTAGAATTCTGCTGTTTTCCCTCCATTTTTTATTCTGTGGCGGAAACTGGCTTTCTGTAGTTAAACAGGTTGAGAAATGGGTTTAAAAATAAATGTTTTAATAAATTAAGACCTTTTAAACAAACACGAATATCATCTGCATGGACACCGCGATTAATTACCATCATAGTGGTGGCGTTCACATTTAACGTAGTGATGAAAGGAAGTCCATTGAAACTGCTGTTCGTCATCCTGGGAAATACGCAGAAGCTGCGGACGCTGGTGGTTTTGCTCCAGCCGTGTTCAAAGGCTTGGGAACTTCTGGAGGGAGAGATATTAAATATTTAATGCAAAGGTCTAATGGAAGTATAGACATTAGGAATAAATGGGGGGGAAAGTGTTGTTGTGGTTTGCCTCTGTTTAGATGCATGCTGGGTAGGAGGCCGCGGAGAGGGATGCTGTCATCTCTTCTCTCGAAGTACTTGGAGTCCAGACCAACAGGTTCTCCACTGTTACGAAGAGAGATACCAGTAAAAGGCTTTATTTCAGAGAACAGGAAGTAAATGAGTAAATGGATTGAAAGAGGAACTCACTTCTCTTTATTGGAGGGTTGGGAGAGTGCAGAGGGACTCACGTCTGCTGCTGAGGGTTTGGCACTCATAGGGTTAAACTGGACCTAAAAGGATTCAGCAGTGTTTTGTCAGACACATTCAGAAGCAGTGATTGTTACGGATAAACACAAAGGCTTTGCTCACACTGACAGCTGCAATCTGATTTTTAGGCATATCAGAGTCAGACAGGTTCAGTTTTCATAACATGTATGTGTGTGTATTTATTTTCAACAAATTATGGACAAATTTAGAAATGTTATTATTTTTTAATATTTTCACAAAATTAAGGTGAAAATAAAAATTTTAAAATTGTATTTCTGGAGAAATTTTGGAGGAGAATGTTGACAAATGTACAACATTATGGTAAAAAAATAATTAAAAATAAATATTTGGAAAAACTTTTAAAAATATTTTTGCAAAATGGTGAAAATGTTATGAAAATGATACGTTTCAAAAACAATGGAAACATTTAATATTTTCACAAAATTATGGTAAAAAATGTTATACAATTTTATTTTTGGAAATATTGGTGGGGGTTCACAAATTCACAAAATTATGGTAAAAACTTTTTTTTTTTAATACATTTTTGGAAAATTTGTAAAAACTATATAAAAATATTTTTGCAAAATAATGGTGAAAATGTCATGAAAATATTTTTAAAAAAGAAAAATGTGTAAATATACAATTTAATATTTTACAAGTTTATGGTCAAATGAAAATATGCTTAAAAAAAATTATATATATATATATTACCTATTTTCATACAATTGTCAGAATTTTATAAAGGGGAAAAAAGGTTTTGTATTTTTTACAAAATGATGGTATACAAATTATATAAAATTGTACTTTTTGAAAATTTGGGGGGAAAGTTTAAACAAATATATATAAATATTAATATATAATATATAAATATACATATATAAATACACTTTTTAATATATATTTTCACAAAATTATGGTAAAATTTGGAAAAACTTTAATTTTGTGCCAAATAATGGTGAAAATGTTATGAAAATATGTTTGAAAAATTCAGAAATATATATACGTAAATTTTATTTTCACAAAACGTTGGTCAAAATAAATGGTATAATTTTATAAAGGGGGAGGGGGTTATATTTTCAC
>JAHKKF010513996.1:2961-19248 GCA_019740295.1 Labeo calbasu | reverse complement strand
TTATTCAGGTTTATTCAGTCTTCAGTTTTCATTTTTTATTTTTAAGTTTTTTAAGGTTTTCCATCTAATATTATATTATATTATATCATATTATATTAAACTTTATTAATGTATATTAAGCTATAAAATGTACATATATATTTGTATATTTTTTAATGTATTATATTTATGTAACAATATTATTATTAAATTTTATATATATATATATATATATATATATATATAACACACACACATTTGACATTTAATTCGCTATATACACAAAAATAGAATTTAATAATTATACTTTTTTTGTTATATTGTACATATATGCATATATTTCCTATTCAGTTTTATTTATAGTTTTTTAAAATATATTTTTTAAGGTTTAAGTTTTTCATTTAATATTATATTTTATTATATGATATTATATTATATTATTAAACTTTATTAATGTATACTAAGCTATAAAATGTATATAATAATATTTGTATAATTTTCATATTATATTTTTAATTTAACAATATTATAATTATTAAATTCTAATTCTTAATTTTTATATATATATATATATATATATATATACACTCATTCACATTTAATTGCTGTGTTTATAGACTAAATTAATAACATAATAATAATATTGTTATACTGTACAGTTTTTTTTATAGTTTACAGTTTTTTTTTTTTTTAAGTTTAGGTTTTTCATCTAATATTTATATTATATTAATTTTACAATGATTTTAGTTTGTTTTCATTTTAGTTAACAATAACCAGTGAGGATTGTATATAAATTCTTTAATATCTTCTAATAGCCAAGAAATAATCAAAACAGTAAGTTTTTGGCCACACGTACTATAATCATTTTCTACAAAGTAAATAAGTGGCTTTTATCAGTGTTAGACGACAGCCTTGACATGCATGCGCACAGCGTTTGACATTCTCCTTCCTATCACCCTCTCATTCATACACACACACTCTCTCTCTCTCTCTCTCTCTCTCTGCTATCTAACAGGTGCATGTCTTCATGTGTCGTGAATCCCTGCCTGGAACAGAGAAGTGTTTTGTAGCCTGCAGGCCCGAACAGCCCATTCGCTGTGTCCCGGCCTTGGTGCAATGGCACTGCCCCAGTGGCTTGTGGGAGTGTTTTTTGGCCACGAGAGACAGATATGACTCTGATGAGCGTGTTTTAACTTGCGGTGGGCATGGTGCTCTGCACTGAGGAATGCAGGGGCTTGTGTGTGTGTGTGTGTGTGTGTGTGTGTGTGTGTCCTCACTCTTATCCTGGCCTCGCCTTGCTCTGTCATTAGAGACGAGCTCTAACGCTGAGGTGCGAGAGAAACACATGGCAGATAGTTTGAAGAGACACTTGAGCTGCAGCCAATCGCTTTTTAACACCCCAGATTTGCTGCGAGGGTGTGGCTTTAATATGTAGCTGTAGCATTTCTAACTGTTTCTAATTATTACTTTTTTGTATTTATGATGTTCCATCTGTGTTCCATTCAGTGCTCACAAAAAGTGTTTAGTCATTTAAAACACACTGGAAAAAGTATGAATGTCCAAGTGGCATTAATTTGACAATAGCATACTTCTCAAGCAAAGCATTCACAATGCGTTTTAAATTATGAAGCAATAGATGTAGCATTCAAAATAAACATTTTGTTTCTGAAACATTAAATGTTCATAATCTGATGAACTACATGAATATATGTTGTACTATTCATATTTTGACTTTTTAATGAAGCTTTTGCTATTTTTTGGATAATTTTTTAAATAAATATAATATATAAATATAATTTTAAATAAAATATACACATTTATTTTAGTTTAGAAACTACAACTAAACAAACTAAAGATAAAAAATGAAACATAGTAAAAACTATGTAGACATATATAGTAAAAAAAAAACCTACTGAAATGTCCTAAAAATCCAATTCTATATAGCAATATATTTACAATAAATTTAATATTAAATAAACATGAACTAAACCAAAGTAAAACATAAAAATTAGCTACTTAGCTAAACTAAAATGTTTAGTTTAAGTTAAAGAACTAAAATAACTAAAACTAAACAAACTAAAGATAAAACAATAAAAAATAAAAACTTTGTAGACATAAATAGTAAATAATAATAAAAAAAAAAAACTACTAAAATGGCCAAAAAATCTAATTCTATATAGCAATATATTTACGCTAAATTTAATATTACAAAACCACAGCAAAAAATAAATAAATAAAATAAAATAAAATAAAAAAATATATTGTTTTGGCTGCTTTTTAAAAAATATTTTTTAACTTTAATTTTTTCTTTTATTTAAAAATCATTTAAAAAAAAAACATTATTTTAAATAAAATGAACATGATCTAAACCAAAATAAAACAAAAAAATTAGCTACTTAGCTAAACTAAACTGTTTAGTTTAAGTTAAAGAGCTAAAATAACTAAAACTAAACAAACTGAAGATAAAAAAATAAAACAGAATAAAAACTTTGTAGACATAAAGAGTAAAAAAAGTAAAATGGACAAAAAAATCAAATTCTGTATAGCAATATATTTACAATAAATTCAATATTACAAGACCCTGCAAAAATAAATAAATAAAAAAAATAATAATAAACTAATATATATATATATATAATATTCTATTTATTCATATTTTGAATAATTATAGCCTATGTTGTCATTTTTAATGAAGTTATAGTAATTTACTGATTTTGTCATTTTTTTAATTGTTAAAAATATTTTTAACCTAAAATAAAAAATAACCAAAAAATCTCATTCTGTATAGCAATATATTTACGATAAATGTAATATGACAAGAGCACAAAAAAACTAATCAAAAGTGAAATAAATAAATAAATAAAATTATATATATATATATTTTTTGTTGTTGTTGTTGTTGTTGTTTTTTTACATTATAATGCAATATTATATTTATATTTATTATATGATATTTTGGTAGTATTCAAAATGAAAGAAAGAAGTATTTTAGTTCACATGAACTATGATGAACTACTTTAAAAAATAAAATAAATGGTTCTGAAGTGTCATTTTATTAATTTTATTCGCATATTAGTGTAAATTTTATCTGTCAACTGTGAACTAACATGAACAATGAACAACTATTTTTATTAAAACTAAATACTGAAATGTATTGTTCATTGTTCATTCATGTTAGTTAATACATTAACTAATGTTAACAAATGACACCCTATTGTACAGTGATACCTCATTTTATTATTTGATGTTCAACTACGACTATTCTCAACAAAAACTATTTTTTTAAAACCTAGGTTTACTAAGTCCTCTCAAACAGGGGCTTTTGATTGATTTGAGGAGTAGGGGGTCTTAGAAAGTGATGATTATCTCAGTTTAAATGGGCGGCTTGAATGTTACAACATCCCCTACAGGTAAAACAATTGCTACACCCTTGCTTTCACAATCTCAAATCATACGTGATTAGTTCACTGAGTCTAGTCCTGGTCACCACAGCAGGCAATGATGGCTTGTTCTCACAGACTGATGTTGATATGTCTTAGTCAGCAGCGTTTCACACCCAGGGATCTGTAGCAGTTTGTATAGCTTAAAGGTAAAGGTTCCTAAAGTTAATTGCTACTGACAAGGACAGTCCCTCAAGGTAAAATGCCTTATTCGTGGGAACAATGGCCAGGAAAAGCCTTCAGTGTGTTTAGTTTGACCTATTGACAAAAAATGTCTAGCTCAGGCAAAACACAATAGATAAAATGTCATGTTTTCTTCCACATTTTGCTTGAAGAATGCCATATATTTTATTTATTTGATTGCGTCCTTGAGTTTATCCGTATCTTAAAGTCAGGCGTTAGCAGGAGAATTAATGCCCTTTAAACTTGTAAAGGTCTGAATTGACTTACAAATTTGTGTTAGACATGTCCACAGTCAGCAATGTGTTTGTTTGTCATCTGTATGGTGCTATGGATGCAGAAAAACACATGCATCTGAATTTTACTTGTCATTTTCTCTAAAACTGATACTTAAATTAAGTACTCTTTATTTGCAGCTTCAAAAAAGTTTTTACATTGCAGCCTAATGTAAAAGTCTATTTAAACTATTAAAAAACAAAATAGGGTTATTATCAGTAATCAAAACTTAAAACTAAAAAAACATAAAAAATCTACTTTAAATAAAATAAATATTAACAAAAAATAAAATATAAAAGAAAATAATAAAAGAAGATAAAAATATAATAACATAAAATAAATAAAAATTATAAATTAAACAGATTTATTTTTATATAATTATTTTCTCATTTTTACAACATTTATCATTTATGATTAGATTAAGTACTAAAATAACTAAGTAAATCAAGTAAAGCTAAAAAGTAAAACTTAAAGTCAAAGTCAGATGTTTATTAACATCAGCTATTTAAAAAAAAACTAAACAATCAGTGTTATTATCTTTAACCAAAACTAAAACTAAAAGCATTAAAATATCATTACTTTAAATAAAATAAACATGAACTAAAATAAAAAATAATAAAATAAATAAAATAAACAAATTTATTTCTCATTTTTTTACATTTCTAATTTATGTTTAGTTTATATACTAAAATAACTAAAAGTAAATTAAATAAAGCTAAAAAGTAAAACATAAAAAACCTATATAGACATTAATAGTAAAAAAAAAAAGAAAAGCCAAATATCTATTAACGTTAACTATTTTTAAAAAAATAGGGTTATCATCTTTAACCAAAATTAAAACTAAAAACATAAAAAAACATTTCTTTAAATAAAACAAACATTAAGTAGAATAAAATAATAAAATAAAATAATTTCTCATTTTTACAGCATTTCTCATTAATGTTTAGTTTAAGTACTAAAATAACTAAAAGTAAATAGTAACATAAATAAATAGCAAGAAAACATAAATAGTAAGAAAAAAGCCAAATGTCTATTAACATTAACTATTTAAAAAAGGGGGTTATTATAATTTTCCAAAATTAAAAATAAAAGCAAAAAAAACATTACTTAAAATAAAATAAAAATTAATAAAATTCAATACAATGACATAGTAGAAAGACATAAATAGTAAAAAAACAAACAAAACAAACAAATATCTATTAACATTAACTTTTTACATATATATGGTTATTATCTTTAATCAAAACTAAAACTAAAAGCATGAAAAAAATCATTACTTTAAATAAGATAAGCATTACCTAAAATAAAAAAATAATAAAATACAATTTACAAAATTTCTTATTTATGTTTAAAGTTCTAAAATAACTATAAATACAGTAAAATAAAGTAGTAAAGCTAAAAAGTAAGTAAACTAAAATGACCAAAAAAATATTACCGAAAACTATAATGGGATGATACTAAAATAACATTGATATCTCTGTGAAATAATGAATCATAGATGTCTTAAGTAAATATATTTATAAAAATCAACCGTAAAACTTAATAAAAACTATATAGACATAAATAGTTTAAAAAAACTGCAAAAAAATACTAAAATGACTAAAAAATCCCATTCTAAATATTAAAGAAAACTATAATATGATGACACTAAAGTAACATTGAAATCTTGATTTAAAAAAAAAATTAATCAAAGATGGCCTAAGTACATATATTTACTGCAACATATTGATAAAAATACCTATTCTATCTATTTTTAAATAGACTATTTCACCCAGACTATTTCACTTGTGTATGCTATGTATTTTTCTGCACGTTATAACTACTGTATTCATTTGTGAGAAAACGTAATGCAACAGTTCAGTCGATGCTGCCTTAGAAGTAAGCATCAAGGCAGCTGCCTTGGTTTTAGTATGTCAGCATATATTTAGCAGATTTGAAATGTTAGAAAACAGTAAACAAACATTTCCTGCCACCGCAGGTTAAACTTTAAGCCATAATTCCTGTGTGTCCTATATGGAGGATGAATCGGATAAACAAAGCTTTTGTGGTTTCAGTTTTGGCCATACATGTTATGACTCCCGTTAAATAGCGCTTGATACACGCCCTGTGCTCAGATCCCTCAGAAGAGACGCCGGAGCATTACTCTATAGCGGTGATTCATTGCACGCTTGTGGCATCATGCTCTCTTACAATGGGAAATTCCGCTGGCACAAGTTATTCACGCGCTTACTCAACAATTCACCTGATCTTATTATTACTGCGTAGGAGAGGGACTTAAGACAGGTTTTAGGGGGATATAAGATGCCTCTGTTCCCATATAGCACTTGGGGTTTAGGTTTACGTTAAAGGAGCGGTTCATCCTCTACATTTCAAACCTGCATGCTGTTATGTCTAATGCAACACAAAACGTTTTAAACGCTCACCAAGGCTGCATTTATTGGATTAAAAATACAGTAAAAACTGTAATATTATGAAATATTATTGTAATTTCAAATAACTGTTTTCTATGTGAGTATATTTTAAAATGTAATTTATTTCGGTGATGCAACGCTGAATTTTTAGCATCATTACTACAGTTTTCACTGTCACGTGATCCCTCAGGAATCATTCTGATATGCTGATTTACATACTATTTTAGTTTAAACATTACATTTACATTAAACACATTAGCAATTTTTAAGTAAAAATGATTTTAAAGTAAACCCTATACACCATTTTTTCCCCTCTGGTTTGCTGAATTTTTTTTTGGTGGAGCCTGACAGATGTGGTCACCATGAACTGTCATCATATGGAAAAGAGCTGGATCACTGCTCTACAGGAACACTGTGAGGCTTAGACAAGTTATGAATAGTTCAGGAAAACTTTCTTTGGCTGTCTTTTGGCCAGAGTAAGTCAGCAGTGGGAAGTGCACAGTCATGTCAGCATGCATTAGACTCATATTAAGTGTGTGTGTGTGCGCACGCGTGGATGTGAGGTCACAGCCTCAGGGACTGGAGGTGCTGGGGTCAGAGCACAGGAAGTGTTTTCTGCTGCCGTCACTACAGTGTGGAGAGAGACAGCCAGAGATGTGGAAAATACTCTTACCTTTACACCGACTGTATTTGAGTGCAAATGTGGAATGTTGAAGCTAAACATTCCAGAGAACAACAATTCCAAAATAATATATATCCATATCTTTCTAGAGAGGGAGAGAGAGATCATTCTTTAATTTTTATGACATGTTTATAGTTAATTGATTTGTTTATGTATTTACTTAAATATTTATTATTTATTTGGTGGGGCGATATTTTATTTTTAAGAGAGTCACTTAGGCCAGTCTGATGATAATAATGTATTTTTTGTAATTTTGGGGGAGGGGTGATTTTTTTTATTTTTTTTCAAAACAGTCAACTAAGTGCACTTATATTATTCTAATATTTAGAGAGAAAGAGAGACCAACTTATTTATTCCATTTTTAGTTATGTTTTTATTATTAATTAATTTATCTATTTATTAACTGGAGGGGTGATCTTTTATTTTTATTTTATTTTTTACAGTTACCACACAAAGATAGAGCAACTTTTGATATATTTATATATTATTTTTATTATAATTATTATTTATAGTTAACTTAGTACACTGAGGTCAGTCTAATATATCTATGTGCATATATTCTTTTTTTTATTTTATTTTTATTTTTATAATGTTTTTGTGAGGGGTGATGTATGATATTCTACACATCTTTTTTTACACAGTCAACTAAGTGCACTTTAATACATGTGAAAGAAAGACAGGGCAACTTTTTTTTTTACTTTTTTTAAAGTATTTATTTATTCATTCATTCATTTATTTGTGGGGTGATCTTTTATTTTTTTATGGTGTTTTTAATTTTTTAATTTTTATTGTTATTTTTTATTTTTATTTAGTTTTTATTATAATTATTATTATTTATAGTTAACTTAGTACACTCAGGTCAGTGTATGTATGTGTATAGATTATTATTATTTTATTATATTTTTATTTTATTTGTATTTTTTATCTTTTTTGTAGGGGGGTGATGTATTATATTCTACACATTTTTCCCCATCAACTAATATAGACAGAGAAAGAGAAAGCAACTTTTTTTTAATTCTATTTTTAATTATTTTATTTATTGTGTTTTATTTTATTTTATGATGTTTCTAATTTTTTGTTTTATTGTCTTTTTTTTTACAGTTAGCAAACAAAGATAGAGCAACTTTTTTATATATATTTTTTTATTATTATTATTATTTTTTTTTTTTTATTGTTAACTTAGTACACTCAGGTCAGTCTAATATATGTATGTGTATATATTATTATTATGTTATTCTATTTTTATTTTATTTATATTTTTATAGTTTTTGTAGGGGGGTGATGTATAATATTCTAAAAAAAAATTCCCATCAAGTTAGTGCACTTAGATCAGTCTAATATATGCAGAGAAAGAGAGAGCAACTTTGTTAAATTCTATTTTTAGTTGTGTTTTTTATTGTTTTGTATTTTTATAGTGTTTTTAATTTTTAACTTTTTATTTATTTTTTACAGTTAACTTAGCAGACAAAGATAGAGCAACTTTTTAATATATTTATATTATAAGTTACTTTTATATTATTATTATTATTATTATTATTATTATTATTATTTATAGTTAACTGCACATTTAGGTCAGTCTAATGTATGTATGCATAATTATTATTATTTAATTCCACTTTTATTTTTTATAATTTTTGTGTCTGGGGGAGATGTATGATATTCAACACATCTTTTTTACACAGTCAACTTAGATTAGTCTAATATATATATATATATATATATATATATATAGGGAAATAGAGAGTGACAAATTTTGTTTTTATGTATGATATTCTACACATAATTTTTCTATTTCTTTTTTCTTTCTTTCTTTCCTTTTTATAATTAACTTAGGTGCACTTAGCTCAGTTCATTATATGCTGTCAAATTACAAGAATGTGAACGTGCATAGCTGAAATATCCGTGCAATATTTCCATTACCTGCATATACATAAATCCATGCTAAGTCTGTTTATTTTAGCGTTATGCATTGCACTCATAAAGGTATTTTAATGATGCATGTTGTACAGTAAAAGCAGCTGGAATTTTGTTGGAGGCCCGTGTCTGCTGTTCGTATCTCTGTGTGCTCTGGAGTTGGATTATCCCCATGATCCCTTGTTTTCAGGTTGAGGGACTTAAGTGATTCTGGACAAAACAAGCCACCTCTTTCACTCCCAGCGAGTGACATTTTCTCTGATAGCTCCAGGTGATTTGCTGATGCTGGAGAGATAAGTACGGTCCTTAAACCTGTCTCCTCTAGTATCACTCACACTGCACTGACTAAACCAGAACCTGTCAGTTAAGACTATGACTAGTGTCACTTGCAGAATTTCAGATTGAGTGACTGAAAATCAGATTTATTTTAAAATATTCTTTTGATTTTTGGTGCTGTTCTTGATTGCTTACTTCTTTTGGCATTTACAGTCATGCATTGTTACTGTAGTTCATTATAACACCACAGACATTGTAGGATGTTTCAGTATGGGTGTTTTAATAACCAATCCTCAAAATATTACCTTTGGTTCCTCTTAATATCCAATATTTAGTTTCATCCTTGCTCTAATATGAGGAGTTACCTTATTTTACAGGTGATTAAACATTAATGAATGACTGTCATTCAGCTCATGAATTTAAAGAAAGAGAAAAACAGGTGGTCACCATATTTACCTAAGCTTCTTTTAAAAGAAACTGTTTACTTGGGGTTTGTTTAACAGGTGTCATGAATAAACAAACCCTGCATTATCAGAATTGCTGCAGAACAGCAAATCAGCATATTAGAATGATTTCTGAAAGATCATGTGACACTGAAGACTGGAGTAATGATGCTGAAAATGCAGTTTTGCATCACAGAAATAAGTTACATTTTAATATACATTCAAATAGAAAAGAGTTATTTTAAATCGTAATAATATTTCACAATATAACTGTTTTTACTATATTTTTAAACAAATAAATGCAGCCTTAATAAGCATGAAAGACATTAAAAAATGAATTATTCCAAACTTTTCGCCAGTAGTGCATTTATGTATGTATATTTATTTATTTATTTGTTAGATAGATAGGTAGATAGATAGATAGTAGGTTTTAAGGTCTCAAGTCTATATAAGGCCCTTCCTCTTTCACTTTTCACAAGTTTTTTTTTCTTTAAGTTCTACCTTCATTTGTTTGCACAAGTTGTTTCCAGCTGTCAGCTCTCCCTTGCAGGTACATGTCCTCAGGATTCACTGACGTCCATTTCTTTCAGCGTGTCTCTGTTTTTAAAAGACCGGGCAATAGACCGTGTCTCATTTGTCCTGACACCAAGAGGATTGCTGGGAAATCTAAAATTGACTGCCAAAAATCAACAGATTAGCAACTTCAAATAGCCCAGCTGATTTTTAATGCTTTGAATGAACCTCCCTTATAGTGTGCAAAGATAGGCATTTGTGTCATCTATCTCAGCTGTAGCTAGTGTACATATAGTTGTGCTCTGGGTGTCAGTGTAAATTGGCAACTGGTGAGGCTCAGCATCTTTTTCACACTTTGTTTTTCTTTTGAATGCAGCCCTCTTGTGATGAAGGCACTGATAAACCTTCACACAGGTGAATCTGATGAAGGTGTAATTACAGGGGTCTGTCTGGACACGACAAGACTTGCTTATTTACATAGCTGTGAGGTTTAGGGATTTGTGTCAGTGCTCACACACAGCCTTCATTCCATTAAACATAGTTTGTCATAAAACTTAGCTTTGATGGGATTTTTTAAAAAACCCAGCGTTAAAAAAGTATGCATTCATAACCTATGAGCGTTCAAATAAAACATATTAAAAGGACCATTCATTGTTTATCAAACTATAAATGAACCATTATATATTTATGTATGGATACCTTTTATAATGTACTGATATACTAGTACGCATAATTCATAATTTTGAAAGTAATAATTATAATAACTGTCATCACTGTCATATAGTCACTGTTTTATGATTGTATAGCAACATGACAAACTTTTATGTTGGCTTGAGGTTTTCAGTAGAACAATAAAAAAGATTTTTAGCTGAAACCGTGGTCCTTCGTGACTCATAAAATGCAAGTCAACGGCGGCCCGTTTTTAAAAATTAAAAAAGCATATCAAAGAAACATAAAATGAATACCCATGGCTCCTGATGATATATTGAGGCCTTATAAAGCAAAACGATCGGTCTGTGTACGAAACTGAACATTATTTACAACATTATTACCTGTAATCAGGCAAACGACTCGGGTGATGTCCGGCTCACGAATGAATCTTTTGAATCGGTTCTTTTTGGTGAACTAGCTGAAGCAGTTAAGCGAATCGGACTGAATCGTTTGAAACAGTTCGCGGCTCAGACGCCTCAGATGTAGTTACTTAATGAAAACCCACTTTCTGACATTTAACGTTCACTCCGATTCGAAATGAGACAAAAATAACGGCGTATATGATCCTTTGATGCTGTTTTTTTGCCAACTAATTCAGTGCTCCAACAGTCACTGAACTGAGGAAACAGACTCAGACTCGGACGCCTGTGAACTAATACCTTGAATGAAGGGAAGAGATTATTTTTTTTACAGTTTCTCGTTATTTATGTAAAAAGGTGAGCTGATAAAGGCTATTTTATTCACTTTATATGTTTTAGACACGTAAACCATCCGCGTTTCAAATGATTATTTGGTCCTTTCATAATTTGCACCGACGTCACGTTTTGGTCAGTTACCCGGATGCGCGGCCATTGCGGCGATACGCGTATGTAAACAGCACCATGGATTGTACAGTTAATGTACTACTGAAGACGCTGTTCTAGTAATTTATGATGTCTAAACCACGGGAAAAATGTGTGGAAGCTGCTAAATCATATAGAGAAGGACAAGCAGGAAAGTGTGTTATATTTAAGCAGCCAAACTGTTTCCTTGGTTACTGCTGTACACAAAGCTGTGCTATGCTTATTAAGACTGCTTTGTAATGTATTATACAAATGCTAGAAAATAAAACACCATGTAAACTTATCCGAGAACAGACAGTTCCCCTCAGAGATACATTCATGTCTACTCCTACCCCAATTCATTATTTAGAAGTTTCTTCCGATATTTTGTGCATCGTGAATAGTGAGAGTGCTCTGCCTGTGTTCGACTTCAACATTTCTAGCCTCTGTTAACAGCCTTTTACAGATTAAATATAATAATAATGTAATATTTTCACACAAATTACATTTTGCAAGATGAATGCAGTGCAGGGAATGGCCACAATGGCCAACTTCCGGATTGATGACGTAACGTGAAAACACTGTTGTGTGATTAGTAAACTGAACCGGTTTGTTAAAATAAACTGTCTAAAAATAATCTTATTTCTGTTTACCTGAGGCTCTGGATTACAGGTAGTAATTTTGTAAATAATGTTCAGTTTCTTGTACAAATCAGTCGTTTCGCTTCACACATTATATTGTCAGAATTTATGGCTCATGGGTATTAATTTTGTGCTCCTTGATGTTTTTTTTTATTCTCAAAAGGCAGCTGCTGACATGCATTTTATGAGTCACCAATAACCACGGTTTCACCTAAAATCTTCTTCCCTGTTCTGCTGATGAAAAAGGTCACCTACATTTTAGATGACCCGAGGGTGAGTAAATTAATAGCAAATTTTCATTTTTGGGTGAACTGTTCCTTTTACTGTACATTATCCCACACATTCACAGCTATGTAGGAAACAAAAATGATCAGTTATACAACACTTCTGTTTTTAATCTGATATATATGGTTGAATGCTGCGGCTGACCAATCAGAATCAAGTATTCCAGACAGGTGTGAAATAATAACGCTCTATTCATGAGTGTCCTAATGACTTTTTCCTATTTAACTTGAGATAAAGCATTGGCTGAGGTATTTGTGTATATCTAAGAGGGTGCGTATGTGTGTGTGTGTGAAGAGAGCACAGCTCTGACTTGCCCTCACAGATTTCAGCAGGTTTGAAATCCCTTTATCTGCCTCCTCTGTGCACCTGCCACAGGCCGCACACACACACACACACTCACACAGGCCTCAGCATGTCAGCAATCTCTTCTCGTCAAAACCAGATTGCTTCAACCTACATGTTAACTTTATGACAATTGATTTTGTGATGTAAAATCCTCTTTGTGCTCTCAAAAATGTTTTACAGACAGGAAAAGAAGACGTCTGTGTCGCCCCCATAGAACTGTGGGTACATCTTGGATGTAAATGTGAATTGTATGGCTCATAAGAAGAGGCAGCCTACAGGTACGTGAAACAAGCGGAGGTGGAGCTCAGAAGAATTCCATCTGAAAGTGTCTTGCTGTCCACATGTGCAAACAAGAAGGTCTGGACAACGCTGCCGTATTACAAATGTCATAGAGGTGACGCTCACGAACCTGTTAGGAACATGTTCAGGTCACATAACCACAAAATCAGAAGGAAAGAAATAAAGAAAACTTTTTTGTCATGACATTTTGACAATATTATTAATATAATGCAACAAAAAATGAAAAAATAAATATAAATAATAATAGTAATATTTCAATATATATATATGTATATATATATAGAGAGAGAGAGAAAGTGAGAGAGAGAGGTTTAATTTCAGTAAAAATAAATAAATAATAATAGTAATGTTTCACAGTATATATCTATGAATGTAAATACATAGATTTATTTTTTATATTTATATTTTTATATTTATAAATAATTTAAATGTAAAATTAATTATGCATTATATCAGTGTAATTTCAATGTTGTTTATATACTATAATTGTATTTATCAATATTTTAAATTAGCTTTTTAAATGTTAACTATTTAGTATTTTTTAATGCATGATGACATTTTGGCATGACATTTTGGCATTGTTATTAATATAATGCAGAAAAAGAAATAAATAAATACAAATAAAGATAAATAATAATAGTAACAATTAACAATATAAATATATAAATGTAAATGTATAGATTTCCATTTTTATATTAATATAAATACATAATTTTAATGTAAATTTAAATATGTATTTATATGAGTGTTATGTATATGTTATAATTGTATTTATATTTTAAATTAGCTTTTTAAATATTATCTACTTATTTTTAATGCATGATGACATTGTCATTGCATTTTGACATTATTGACATAATGCAACAAAAACTAAATACAAATAAAAATAAATAGGTAATAATAATATTTAGCTATATAAATGTAAATATATATATTTTTTGTATAAATATAAATAAGTAATTTAAATTTAAATATTTATTTATATCAGTGTTATTTTAGTGTTATTTATTGTATTTAATAATATTTAGAATTAGCTGTTTGAAATATTATCTATTTATTATTTTTAATGCATGATGACATTATTGTCATGATGTTTTAACATTATTATTAATATAATGCAAAAATGATTAATAGTAATATTTAAAAAAAAAAATATATATATATATATATATATATATATAAATGAAAATATATAGATTAATTTTTAAATAAATATAAAAAAGTTATTTAAATGTAAATTTAAATATGTATTATTATATTACTGTATACTTATTCGCATTTTGAATATGTTTTTACTGTACTATACTCAACGCTACATTTCAATTTCAGTTTTAGTTTTAACAATTTCTAAAATTCCAAGATTCGAGAATAATGAGAATTACACAAACGTTTTTATTTGCGATCTATATAATTTCATATTTTTGTCTTTTGATTTTGAGCTAAAAATACTTGTTTTTGACAGATTTATCTAAATTTCTAAATACAAGCTACTTGGTCACACTTTTTCAGAGTTCCAAGGAATCTGAAATATGGTCATAATATACTAGTAATATGCATGCTCATAAGCAACTAGTTAATAGTGAGAATTGGTCCCTAACACTAAAGTGTTACCAGCTAACCCTGCACTACATCCTTCACGTGGTAACTCCCCATTAATAACCTTCGTTTAATTTGATACTGAGTCTGGAAACTGGCTAACATGCTGTTTGGCAGTTAGAGCTAGTAATCACAGTCAATCACAGAGCACTTTCACATAATCTTTCCATTGAGTAAAACACTGCACTATTATCCGGCATCCCCACACGGCCCTCGTCTTTGAACGTGACGGTTACCGCGAGGCCTCCGTCTTAAATATGCAACAGACAGAAAAGTACTTCACATTGTATATTTTCATTTTTGGAGCGACTGGAAGTCGGTGTGCCGTTACATATGCGACGGACTTCAATGCGTTCACGTGCCCTGAACCGTGCTCGAGGGGAAAATCCACAAAGCGATCGACTTCACACGGAGTGAAAAGCTTAATTCTTTCAAATAAACAGTCGTTTGGATTCCTCATCCCACTTTTTGTGGCTCCAAACATCAAATTACCCTCACCTCCTCCTTAAAAGCCAGGCGCATAGTTTATGCGGCTCACCTACAAGCCTGGAGCTGCAGTATTACATGCGATTTGAGCTACACCTGCAGCCACTGAACAAGTGTACGAGTGTCTGGGCGCTCGTGTTCGAACCTGCCCCGTTCTTTCTGTCTCTCAGGTGAGGAATGCTGCGTTAAGACTATCAGGTGCAGCAGGGCGCGTGGCAGCACGCTACGAACAGATAACCTGCTCCACCGCGGCCGTACGTGACCGATTGCCAAACTTCCTCCAGTTTGATCGGAAACAAACACTGACGAATGGATTGTCATGAACCGAGGAGGATGTTGCCTCATGATGGAGTCAAAAGAACAGATTTTCAGAAGAAAAGACAAATCATGCATCGCTTTTAGTGCAAGCACAACGCTTGAGTCAGAGTCGAACTGGGTGGAGGTTGATAACTGTAGCCTGGGGTGATGAAAATCTGGCCCTCTCTCTCTTTCTTACCTCCTTCACTCCACCCTTTTCTGGTAAAAGGGTGTATGAGGTCAACTGAAGGCGCAGTTTTTGACTTTTCTGAATGTTATGCTCCTTTTCATATTTTAATTGGTTAATTATTGTGAGTTTTGTCTCTTTAGTTGACACAGTAAGGTAACTTTTGTAAAGTAAAGTAACTGCTACGCTGTTTGGGGTTGACTTCTTTTTGATTAAGGTTGCTAAGAAACCACGCAGACACCCTAGCAACTCCATATCAACAGACCTTTATAGAACACCTTAAGCAACTGCATAGCAACAACCTGGAAACAATGCACAACAATGTAGTATCACAATGGCAAAAGCTGCCTTTTGAAAATGTAAAAACATTGAGTAAACAATGTATAATTTGCAAATAAATACAGTATATTTGTTATGAATATATTTGCAATCGTACATAATATATATATATATATATATATATATATATATATATATATATATATATATATATATATATATATA
>JAHKKF010513995.1:0-15107 GCA_019740295.1 Labeo calbasu | reverse complement strand
CTGGCTAATTAGCACAAAAAATATTATTGGTATACTACTACCACCACCTGACCGGAAGTTGTACCCACGTTCTTTTTTACAGTAGCGCCCCTCGGAAACAGGTGGATATAGTTTGTCAGCAATAATGTTTATACTGAATTTGGTCTTTATCAGTATGTTTTGTCACATTAAGCGTTTACTGGGCAAGTATAAACGTTTTCGCATTGTGTTCATGGCCATATGCTTGCCTTGAAGTACATTAAATGAATAAACTACATAACAATTTTGATCTTTTAATGGCACTTAATGTATCTTAATACATTAAGCCAAGTGTTAATGGTTTTCTATGGGAGGAAAGCCCTTAATAGAGACAGATTCCGCTGTTGTGTGGCCACGGATTTGCGGGTCTTGTCCTACAGATGACTTGCAGGACCCTGTACGTTATGCTGTTAAATTCGTTTTAATCGTTTAACCATCACAGCGTCTTGTCTCCATTGGCAACACGCACAATTTGTGTGGATTGCAAGTAAGGTTGCAGGCAGCAGAGAGTGCAAGTGGCGATTGCGAGTGGCGATTGACATTGTAATCAGTTTTTTTTCTTGTCTTCACCACCTGACTACTGAAATTCAATTTAAAAAAAAAATAAACAAAATTAAATAAAAATAAAATAGCCTGCAAGTGACGTTACTTGCAGAAGTGCAGTTGTCTGAGAGTGCATGTTTGAAAATGCAAGTGCATGCCTGCAGCTAGACATACATGTGTTGTGGTATTCTTGTAAACGCACAGGGTAACTGACACAGAAGAAAGCACTCGGATTTCATCAAAAATATCTTAATTTGTGTTCTGAAGATGAACGGAGGTCTTACAGGTTTGGAACAACATGAGGGTGAATCATTAATGACAGAATTTTCATTTTTTGTTGAACTTCAAAACTTTAGCATATGGATACCACTATAATGTTTACAAGTATCCCTTTCAGGATGAAATAAGATTAAGTTACATGGCCCCTTTTATTATTAAATTAGATACAATTCAGCTAATCAGATAGATTAGTCGTGGTTGCCCTTTAAGAGTTAACTAAGCTGTGCTGATCTTGGGCTGCGTTGTGACCATATATCAGTTGTGTATATGTATATATGGCTAAATACAGTCTAAATAAGCAAAAAATAAATGTCTTGTAAGCTATCATAAAGTATATAATCAATCAGTGGAGTATGTCAACAGCTCACATTCTTCGCATAGCTTGCCTTTTTTTAAAGAGACGTGTTTCTATTCCCTTTTGCGCAGATGGATGTACATGATTCCGCTACACAGAAGCAAAGGTACGCAAACCCATGCCAAGTAAAAGCAGTAACCGAAGTGTCCCGAGCTCAAATCCCGCGGGTCCTGAAGGATTTCTCTATTGTGCAGAGTGTAAATGAGCACGGCGGTGAAGGCGTTGAGGCCTGAGAAAACAGAACATTTCAGAACGTTATTTTTCTGAGTGACTGAAATGTGTGTTTATATATTTTGGCTTTGGGTGAAGACGGTGACCTCAAGTAGTCAAGGAAGTTAGGTTGAAGCACTTACCGGCAAAGGCCTGGCAGACGCCAGTGAGGTAAAAGAGTCCTCCTTTAGACATGGTAAAGAGTTGCCCAAGGAATATCAGGAATGAAATGGCGGAGAAAACCACAGACAGGACCATCAGAACCTGGACAGCCTGAAGCCACTCTGGTGGAAACCAAACATAGAGACTATCCTGCTTAACTTTGAACAGTGGTGATGTACACTACCAGTCAAAAGTTTTTAAACAGTAAGATTTTTATTGTTTTCCAAAAAAAT
This sequence comes from Labeo calbasu, assembly GCA_019740295.1. Lineage (NCBI taxonomy): Eukaryota > Metazoa > Chordata > Actinopteri > Cypriniformes > Cyprinidae > Labeo > Labeo calbasu. The sequence goes on along the minus strand of JAHKKF010513995.1, from coordinate 13,307 downwards.
ATTTTCTGCTCACCAAACCTCATTTATTTGATCCAAAATACAGCAAAAGCAGTAATATTGCGAAATGTTTTTACTATTTAAAAAACTCAAAATATATTTTAAATTGTAATTTATTTCTGTGATCAAAGCTAAATTTTCAGCATCATTACTTCAGTCTTCAGTGTCACATGATTCTTCAGAAATCATTCTAATATGCTGATTTGCTGTTCAAGAAACGTTTATTATTATTAATATTTAAAACAGTTGAGTACTTTTTTTCAGGATTATTTGATGAATACAAAGATCAGCATTTATCTACAATAAAAAGCTTTTGTAACATTATACACTATACCATTCAAAAGCTTGGAGTCAGTATAATTTTAATATTTTATTTTTTGGAAAAGAAATGATAGAAAATAATACTTTTATTTAGCAAGGATGTTTTAAATTGATCAAAAGTTCTGATAAAGACATTTATAGTGTTAAAAAAGATTTCTATTTCAGATGAATGCTGTTCTTCTGAACTTTATATTCATCAAAGAAGCCGTTTTCAACATAATAGTAATAATATATGTTTTTGAGCAGCAAATCAGAATATTATTTGATTTCTGAAGGATCATGTGACTGGAGTAATGATGCTAAAAATTCAGCTTTGAAATCACAGGAGTAAATTACATTTTAAAAATACATTCAAATAGAAATCGGTAATTTTAAATAGAAAAATATTTCAGAACTTTACTGTTTTGCTGTACTTTGAATCAAATAAATGCAGGCTTGGCGAGCAGAAGTGACTTCTTTAAAAAACATTTAAAATCTTACTGTTCAAAAACTTTTGACTGGTAGTGTATGTTAGAGTAAATTCCCATATTTCAAAATCATTGGAGTGCTCAAATGTGTTATTTTACCTGTCTCTTCTGATGATGCACAGAACCATGCCTCTGTTTCATTGTCAAATCGACAGTTGTACCAGAGATCTGAGTGTTCGGTGCCGTCCCAAACCCACCAGGACTAAATCATATCACAGAAGATCAAATATGCATTAATGATTTCAGAGATATGCACACTATTCTAATGATCTGTCAGATAGATTTGGAAGTTGATCTGCTGTAAAGAGTCTCAAATACTTACCTTCTCCATGGTGGCGATAAACAGAACCGCCAGCGTGATGAGATGAAGCAGTGTGACAAACACCAGAAGGGAGGCCATGGTGAAAAACAGCACCTGTCAACATCTGAAATGTTCTCATCTGAATTTTTGGGCACATATTTTACTTACGTAAAATATTTTGTGTATGATTTTTTAATATAAACATTTCACATAACATATTTTAAATAATTGTTCAAATATTTCATTTGTATTATGTATTATTTTGTTTGATGTTCAAAGGAGGGTTCAAGATACAACTGCATTATTGTACAATTGCCCTCGGGGGTTTTTTGTGAACACGAGGTTTAACAAATCGGCTTTTTCCAAAACTTAAAGATGGAAAAGGGCAGGAAGTAAAAATACTAAGTAAATGACTATGGCTGAAGTCCAGAGCTGAGAAATGAAGGCACACATTCAGACTTTTTTACGTCTTGAGACACATGCTTTCCCTCAGGGCAAAACTAAAGAACAAAAGTCTTGTAAAAAGTCATGTTCCCATAACCGCTCATGTAATATTCCGTGAGATTGTTACAGTAACAAACACATTTCTAGAATGATTTTTTTACACTTCTGACTGTGATCAAATTATATGATGTTGTCAAAATCATGTTATATTCACAGCAGAGTTTGATGTGGTAAAGTGTTATGCTGTTGTATTTCATGGTTCAAGTTTTGTTTTTATGATTTATTTTACTATTTCAAACTATAAACTATAGTAAAAGCAGACCAGAATAAAAGGTAAACTCACCAAATGTGATCCAAGTCCAGCAAAGGCAAGTATACTACGTATTAAAGCACCGTGTCGTGTTTATTCTGGTCTGCTGCTACTCTCCGCCCTTTTCGGCTCACCAGTAAATTGGACGATTTTTAGGGGTCAACTTTAGAAAACGCCCATTTCCTTGTCGCTGAGTTAGTGCTGTTGTCCTGCACACAGTCCCATCAGATCCTCCTTGTGTGTTCAGGAAACGCATGAGCATGGGCACACGTCTCCCATTCCTTACTGGACGTTTATCATCTCAGAGGGTGTGCGCTGGGTTCCTATGGGCTTCTATCAAAACTTCAATCTCCTTTGATGATGTTGATTATATGTGTGTGGGTTTCATTCATCTTCGCCCAAGAGATGGAGTTATGGTCATTTAACAGGGAAGGGAAAGCCACCTAAATTGGGAAAAGTACAGGAACCTCAAATGTTTATTTGTCATGCTGTGTACAGTAAATGTAGGTGGACCTAGGGAAAATAATTATTTCTATATGTTATGTTATCTATATATCTGTATTATTTATACAGATGTTACAGATACATTCACTACAATACAGTCTTTACATAACTGAAAATACGTTTGTCCGTTGTATTGGATACCATGAATTAAAAACTATGTTTTCACTGGGCATTAAAATAAAGTAATTTATTAAATAATCTAAAATAATAACACAGAAAGAGTTTATTTTATGTTATTTTTAAGTTCATATAACAAGTTCATAACAATTGCAGTAGGGTAATGGTATAAAAATAACAGCCTAAGCATATTTTGCATTAAAAATACTCATTGACTTACATTACTGTACATTAAAACCCTTAATGCTTGCTGTTCACTAGTTTAAAACATTTGACATCTATAATAATAATAATAATAATTTAAAACAGCAGTTTTCTATTTGAATATATTTTGAAATGTAATTCATTCCTGTGATTTCAAAGCTGAATGTTTAGCAGCATTACTTCAGTCAGATGATCCTTCTAATATTCTGATTTGCTGCTCAAAAAAACATTTTTATTATTATTATGTTGAAAACAGCTGAGTAGAATTTTTCAGGTTTCTTTGATGAGTAGAAGGAAATAGAAATAGAAATCTTTTGTAACATTATAAATGTCTTTATCACCACTTTTGATCAATTTAAAGCATTCTTGCTAAATAAAAATTACATTTTAAAATATATTCTAATATAAAGCAGTTATTTTAAATAGTAAAAATATTTCACAATATTACTGCTGTTGTTGTATTTTGAATTAAATAAATGCATGAAAAATCTTACCGTCCAAAAACTTCTCTGGAAGTGTGTATACTTATATATTGTTATATTGTGTATATTGTTATTTGAAGTTAAAAAAACAACAACTGTAAAAGATGATTAAAGACAACATTTACAAGTTTTCGACTTTATAAATAGTACAAACTTATTATTTTTAAAAATCCAGTTTAATGTAATTTAAGTTGAAATGACAAGCAGTTGATTGATGTCAGCAGTTGATGTCATTATTGTTTTAGTTTCTAAGTAAAAATGTACATTTATTTTTTTATTTTCTGATTAAATAGTACGCATCAGGTTTAAAAAACCATAAGGAAGGGATATTTATGAATATGTGGTTTACCCCATAATAAGCATGATTGTTTGTCTTTATGACTTTCCAAGAGACCAAATAATATTCACCTTATTATTCAACACGGAAGTTGAACCGGAGACTTCAACGAGAATAACAATGTGCAGTAAACATCCCTGCTGAAAAAAAACAACTAAAACCAGCCTCAGCTGGTCTTAGCTGGTTTAAGCTGGAAGTAACTGGTTTTAGCTGGTCTCCTAGCCTAGCCAAGTAAGACCAGCCTGGCCAGACAAGGAAGTGGCCAAAACCCCTCTAAAACCAGCATGCTGAACAGCTAAGACCCGCCTGGATGACCAGCTTAAACCAGCCAGCCAGCTTAGGCTGGTTTTAGCTGTTTTTTTCAGCAGTAAACCTGCACTACAAACCATAATTAAGATAAAACATTAAAATAATATGGTAAATAATATGGTAAGACACACCAATTTGCAATATCAAAAGCAAAACGAGCAGTTTTGTACAGCTAAAAATAGCTGGATGTGGATAAGACCGGATGCCACACCCATAAAATGTACAAATAGCTCTCACGGGAAAAATAAGGTGGATATATTTTTTTTACCATTTGAACGTTTAAATATAAAATCACATGTGTTTTGCCAATAACGTCTCAGAAATAGGCACGAACACCAAACGGACAGCATCAGAGGGTCGTCTATGAATTGTACAGCTGTAATTCAGTAGGGGTCAGTCAGTAACACGTATTCCGCTGCTTGTAGTTTCCACGCCAGTCCAGTAGGGAGCAGTATTAACTCTGTCATCCCCGCTGGGTTCGTGGAAACTTCTCAACGTCACAACGTCAGAGGAACAGCAATGGCGACAAGGAGCTCTGGGTTTTCACGAACCCAAACAAGCAGAGGAAATACATGCAAAAACGTTTTTAATAAAATCCGACAAGGCCAAATCACGGGTGTTGGGTTGACTAGAGGGTCTCAGGTGAGATCGTAAATCATATGAAGGTTTAAACAGCCTCCAAAGCGTTTCTGAGACACTGTTTACATACGAGGCCCCGAAGAGCCATAAATACAAAATAGCTCTCAAACAAAAATATGTAGCATTTAATTGAGACACTGATACTTAAGGCTAAAATAATCAATTATGACAATGAGAATAATAATATAGTGCCTGACCTGTTTGTCTTATTTGAAGTGTGTTTGTTGTACTTGACCAGTGTTGTGATTGTGTTGTCAAATGCAGTTACCTGTAGCTCTGCTGGAGGAAAGAGATAAAAGAGCTCAATGGCAGGGCATACCAGTGTTATTGAGGCGACTTCACGAAAGCAGCCATCCTAACAGCGATCTCTCCAAGATTCACAGCATGGTTATGGTATTCAAGATTTCCTTGTTTGTTCACACACAATGCATGGCCTGAAACCCATTTGTAATATCTGCGATTAGATGTTAATTGAGTCGTTTTGTGATTGTACAGGAGCTGTCATCATTGCTGTCTATGGAGGCTATGTCATTTGTCACAGAGGAGCGCAAAACACCACAGGAGTCAGTTTCACCCAATACGTATACATTTGACCTGTTTGGAGGAGTTGATGTGAGTTTTTCGTAATTAAATAATTCGCCTGACTTGATAAATAATAATAGGGCAAATCTAGCATTGTGGATGTGACACATAACTGCTTAGAGAATGTATGTGTTACCAATATACCATACCATCTGTTTATATTTTAATAAACTTTGGTGATGGAGTCTAAACATCAGAAAAATATCAGTCTGTGCCCGAGTTTCTGTTAAAAAAGAGAAATAACAATAATAAGGATGTTTTTTTGAGAGACTACATACGTTGTAGGATTTCTGCTAATTAAAATGCACAAACCAGACTCAATAATACCCAACAAGTAGAGAAGCAATGGCTCTTCACAGAACATATAATTGTTACTTTATTTTAATTTTGATGTCTGTTTGTGAGGAATATGTATTGTTATGGATGTGACAGGCCTGAAAATAGCAAATACCAGACAATGGAAAATCAGGCACTAAAAAAAATGCTTTAAAAAGTTTAAGAGAGACCTCACATGGATATTTGAATCACCAAATGTTGACATTTGTGCTATCAGCATAGTAAAAGCTATTTATGGTAAGGTTGACATTTGCATGGAATTATCTAATAATAACAATAAAATGTCTCAAGTTTGATGGCATTAATGTAAATAATTACACGGTTTAGTTTTGAACTGTGCTTGATCAAGCGCTCTGAGAGCCTATATAAATGTAGACTAGTACAAAAGTTTGCGATCAGTAAGATTTAATTGTTTTAGATGAAATGGATACTTTTATTCAGTAAGGATGCATCAAATTGATCGAAATTTGCAGTAAACACATTGAAACTTTTACAGAAGATTTCTATTTCAAAGAAATGCTGTTCTTTTGAACTTTGTTCATTAAAGAATCCTGAAAACATATATATTACAGTTCCTATGAAAATATTAAACAGCTCAGCTGTTTTCAACATTGATAATAATAAGAAAATGCCTCGAGTACCAAATCAGCATATTAGAATGATTCTGAATGTAAATGCATTCATTTTCTGATAATAAACAGCTCAGTATGTATATTCATAAATGAATCCTCTGAAAAACGCAACCAGATTTGTGCTACATATAATTAACTTTAATATACTCAGATTCCCATTGTTCCATCATGGTGTATTTTTATCTGTCAATAAAATATTGTAACACTTGGTATTTTATCATAACATTGATACTCACAAGAACATAAGTGGCAAGAGCTTCTCACCAAGTGCTGTGTTACATGTTCTTAGCTTTGTCCTCTTATTCCGCTCTCGCTGTGTAGAAAAGACAGCAAAAAGTGAACTCATACAAAATAATACATCCAGCGCTGTACCTGCTTGGAATCATAATGTCTTAATTCACTAGAAACCAGTTTGGCTGATACCATAATTATCATAATTGCAGAATGCAGATTTGTTAGTTACTCAGTATGCTTTTGTCATTGGTCCGCAGTTATTTGTAGAGATTCTGATGCGGCCGACGCTCACAGTACAGGGAGACCTACCCATACGTAAGCTTATTTAAATAATAAATCCAAGCTCCTTTAATTCCATAATTTAAGAGCAGAAATATTATTTGTTTTCAGTGATTCTGTCCCAGTCATTCAAGGTTTGCTTTATGATTTTCAGTGAGTGATGATCTCATCAAGGATTGTCTAAGTGTCCTGTACAACTGCTGTATATGTGTAAGTGTAAAAAAATGTGCATGACTCTGAATTAATAATTCTGAGTTACTTAGCTTGTTTCCTTATGAGTAACAGCCTTTGATTTTGTGTGACAGACAGAGGGCGTTACAAAAAGCCTTGCAGCGAGGGAGGATTTCGTCATGTTCCTGTTTACTCTCATGTCCAATAAAAAGGTTTTCCTACAAACCGCCACTCTTATCGAGGACATTTTGAGTGTTCGAAAGGTAAAAGCCAATGAATATGCACTGTTATTCAAATGTTTGCATTCAGTATAATTATCTTTTGAAAGAAATTAATACTTTAATTCAGCAAGGATGTATTAAATAGATCAAAAGTGATAGAACTTTTATGTTACATATGATTTTTATTTCAAATATCAATATCATGTATATGTGTCACAAAAATAGAGCATAAAATCAACATATTAGAATGATTTCTGAAGAATCGTGTGACACTGAAAACCAGAGTAATGATGCTGAAAATTCAGCTTTGCATTATAGAACTAAATTGCATTTAAAAATGTAAAAAAGTGTATTTTGTATGATTTTTACAACTGTGATCTCCACCTTAGCTATGTAGCAAATCTCTTTTTTTTTGCTGTTTAAACTTTAGGAAATTATCCAGCTTGAAGAAATTCCCAACTTGGCCAGTCTGGTCCAGAGCTTCAACCAGCAGCAGCTGGCCAACTTCTGTCGTATCCTCTCAGTCACCATATCGGAGCCAGACGTGGGTGTAGATGACAAACACACCCTTCTAGCCCGCAGTACCCAGCAAAAGACCAGCACATGTCCATCACGCGCTGAGAGCAACCAGGGTTAGAAATCTTTGCAGTTAATCCACACACAATGTTGACACAGATGATGACAGGGTTATAAATGTGTCATGTAATCACATACACGTTTTGATCTTTCTGCAGTGGCTCTGTTGAATATTCCAGGCTTCATTGAGCGTCTTTGTAAGCTTGCCACACGGAAAGTTACAGAGGCGGCGGGTGCTTCTGCCCGGCTGGAGCTGGAGGACTGGCACAGTTGGCTTGACAATGCACTGGTGCTGGACGCTCTCATGCAGTTAGCAATTGAAGAGGCAGAGCAGAGCAGTACAGGTGAGATCCTCCTCTCTTCTCGCTCTGTTTATTTCCATTAGCTGCATTATTTGGTCTCACCCACTCTTATTGACTGTCTTTCAGAGTCATCTGATGAGAGCTCCCTGTCCTCTAGTCCGCTCAGACACAGGCTGCCCCAGTCTATGAAGATTGTGCACGAGATCATGTATAAAGTCGAAGTTCTCTACGTGCTGTGTGTGCTGCTTATGGGCCGACAGCGAAATCAGGTAATGTGATGTATGCGTATTAATAATATTATTAATATGATTTATTAATACTAACAAATGGAATGAGTCAGGATGATCTACTAGTCACTTAATAAGGTTGACTAGTAGGTGTAGTAACTATTAAAGGATAAGTTTACATCCAGAATAAAAATTTCCTGATCATTTACTCATCCCTATGTCATCCAAGATGTTCATGTCTTTCTTCAGTTAAAAAGAAATTAAGGTTTTTGAAGAAAACTTTCAAGGATTTTTCTCCATATAGTGGACTTCAATGGTGGCCAACGGGTTGAAGGTCCAAACTGCAGTTTCAATGCAGCTTCAAAAGGCTCTACACAATTCCAGCCGAGGAATAAAGGTCTTATCTAGCAAAATGATCTGTCATTTTCTAAAAAAAAAAAAAAAAAATGTATATACTTTTTTAACCACAAATGCTCATCTTGCACTAGCACGTAATCTCGCACATGTGATGTAGGTGAAGTACCGTCCCAGTGTTTACAAGGCGAACGTGCAAAGAAAATCAAACACACTTTACGAAAAAAGTAAAACAACGATGTTGGAGGTGAAAATGAGGTGGTTTTTTTTATTCTCTACCTTTTTGAACTGAAGTGCGCAGGCAAACAAACCGGGCATGAGTTTTCACAATGATTACGCAATGCTTGAAGAAGAGCATGCACATCACAGAGCTAGTGCAAGATAAGCATTTGCGGTTAAAAAGTATAGACATGAAATTAATTATTATTATTTATTTTTTTTTGAAAATGACCTGTTGTTTTGCTACATAAGATGCTTATTGACCATATGTAGACCTGTCACTTTTTTAGCGCTGCGTTTGCTGTCTTCTGTCTTTCGGATGTATTTCCACAGTTATCTGACAGATTTAAGAATGAACCGCTCGTTTTAAAATCTTCCTGGTCTACTAGCGCTGGGCGATATGGCAAAAAATTAAAAATCTCGATCGATTCTCTCTTTTTTTTTTTTTTTTTTTTTTTTTTTTACAATTTTTAACTAGTCAACTTGAAAATGTAACTATGATTCAAGTAACTTTTTCATGATGCAAACATGAAACATAAGACATACAATAGTTAGTTATTTCTTCTCAGGTTTGTGCTGCTTTTCCATTGTTTTTTTTATGGACGTGTTTCACTCGTGTCTCTTTCAGCGTCTCAAGCATGAAATGGCATTATAAAAACACGGTGCTCAAGTTAAAAGAAGTTCACTCCCACCTTTTTGCATGTTCTTCCTATTCCACTGCCCACGTCACACCTTTGTCAACACAGAAGCACATTGTGTGGCAATGTCACCTAGCGATATGAGCGTGTCACACGAGCAGTTAATCACGTGCGCCGGCATACTACTTTTCTCTTCACTGTTATCATTGGCATGTTGTCAGAGTGACTAATTGTAACGTTTGGTAATATTTCTATTCAAAATCGTGATTCCTCAATTTCTAAAAAATAAAATCCTTGCCAAACATTAAAATACAAATTAATCTATAAAAAATTGCCCAGCCCTATGGTGTACTGACATTTGTTAAGTTGTTTGCTTATAATGTTAATTTGTTAACTCTACAATACATAAATCCACTTTACCAGCTAAGTTACTCTAGCTAAGCTACCACACAAACGGAAGTTCAGAGACAATATTCTAAAGATGGTGGCGCGCTTGTTTTGCTCTGGAGAATAAGGTCAATAACTGCAGTTTGGACCTTCAACCTGTTTGCCACCATTGAAGTCCACTATATGGAGAAAAATCCTGGAATGTTTTCCTCAAAAACCTTAATTTTCTTTTCGATTGAAGAAAGAAAGACATGAACATCTTGGATGACCTGGGGGTGAGTAAATTATTAGGAAATTTTTAATCTGAAAGTGAACTAATCCTTTAATTTTTTCCACACTTTAGAATGGTAGTGTATTTTAAAGCTTTTTTTTTTTCTCCTCCATTTTTCTCTGTGTTTTTCCACTCTTGTGACAGGTTCACAGAATGTTGGCGGAGTTCAAGTTAATTCCAGGACTCAATAACCTGTTTGATAAACTGATCTGGAGAAGGCAGCCTTCTGGTCACGTCCTGCATCGGCAGAACCAGAACTGTGATTGCAGTCCAGTAAGAAGCAGCACTTTTATTATTTCATTGACTATTACATATGGAAGGTTACAGTGTGAGAATACACCTCTTTTCCTCTCTACTTTAGGAGATCTCTTTCAAGATCCAGTTCCTCAGACTGCTGCAGAGCTTCAGTGACCACCATGAGTGAGTATCACAAAGAGATGCAAGGAAATGCTAAAACATAAAAAAAACTCCACTGGTCTGATAGTAAACATACTGTATTGTTCACAGGAATAAATACCTTCTTCTAAGTGGACAGGAGCTGAATGAATTGAGTGACATCTACCTGAATGCGAACATCTTTGAAATGGAGGCACTGAATAACACAGACAGGCATGTGTTATTACTAAAGTTCTTCCTTATTTTTTAAGTTTTGAATTTCTCGTTAATCGGTTTATGTTAACTTTGGTGAATTGGTTTACAGGAATCTTGTCTGTGATGGTAAAAAGGGTCTTCTTACACGGTTAATATCAGTCATGAAGAAAGAGCCGATAGATTCTTCATTCAGGTGAGATCTTTAGTTACATTTTGTGATGTTTTCTTCCATTTATTCAACTCTTCATTTCATAATAGACATCTTATGTCTTGAGTTTGACATTTCTCCATATTATTTACACAACTCGCTTCAGGTTCTGGCAGGCAAGAGCAGTGGAGAGTTTTTTAAGAGGAACGCCATCATATGCAGATCAAGTGTTCCTTCTCAGAAGAGGCTTGTTAGAGGTGAGCAAAGTTTGTGTGTAATGCATTTCATTGTCCGCGTGAACATACACTCCCTGGGTAAGTACTAAGTAACTAATACTTTTATTTAACAAGGATACATTAAATTGTTCAAGAGTGACATTGAAAACATCTATAATGTTACAAAATATTGCTATTTCTAATAAATTGTTATTTTTAACTTTCCATTCAGAGAATTCTGGAATAAAAAATGTATCACTGTTTCCACAAAAGTATTAAGCAGGGTAACTGTTTACTACACTGATAATAAGAAGTGGTTCTTGAGCAGCAAATCAGCATGAGGATGATTTCTGAAGGAACATGCGACTCTGTAGACTGGAGTAATGGCTGCTAAAAATAAATAACATTTTAAAATATATTAAAATAGAAAACAGCCATATCAAATTGTACTAATATTTCAGATATTTTTGTATTTTTTATCAAATAAGTGCAGCCTTGGTGAACATTTTTCAACACTTCTTAAAACCCGTAACCGACCCCAAACTTTTGAAATGTAGTGTACAATTATAGGACTATTAAGTAATCTCATAACTTTCTTCTTTCAGCATATTTTATATTGCATCATTGACAGTGGCTGCAAGTCACATGACGTCCTTCAGAGCTACTTTGACCTACTTGGTGAGCTTATGAAGTTCAACATCGATGCCTTCAAAAGATTTAACAAATATGTCAACACTGAGGAGAAGGTGGGTTTACTGTCAGACCCTTTGTGGTTTATCATATGGCAGACACATTGAAATTATCCAGTAGATCTCAAATGTGTCTTTCTCCCTCAGTTTCAGATGTTCCTGACTCAGATCAACAGCTCTCTGGTGGACTCTAACATGCTGGTGAGATGTATCGTGCTGTCTCTGGACCGTTTTGAGAGCCAGACGAAAGATATGAAAGGTTGGGCTCAAGTGATTGAACAGTTAATTGAAAGATTGACGAAAGATGAGTTTTAAAAAATGTTTCTTTGTCTCTTTTACTTAGTGGTTGAAGTGTTTTCAGAGTGTCGCCTCTTGTCCTACATGGCTCAAGTGGAAAACAGGTTGTCCTTCCTTTTCAGACTAACCAGCATCATCAATGTCCAAACCCTCACTCAGGTAAGTTGTAAGATTTTATGTTTCATGTCAGAGGTCAGCAACCTACGGCACGAAGAGGGATAATAACATGCGCATGAGCAATAGCAAGAGAGATGCATTTCATTTAGCTAAAGCGATTTAGTGGCTGACAGTTCACAGTTCTGCTGTATTTCAGAGCAGACAAAGTTACTGGTAGCAATTGATTTTAAGATTTAGCTCTGAAAATATTTTTCAGTTGTTTTATGAATTTAAACTTTTAAAAATGGCCAGTATAATAAATTACAAATACAACACATGAACTAGGAACATTATAAATGGCTGTTCATGATAAAAAGGTTGCTGACTCCTGTTTTATGCTGCTATCCACATATCCAAAATGATACACCGGATCATCTCGTTTAAAGGGATAGTTCACACAAAAATAAAAATTCTGTCATTAATTACTCTCATGTTGTTCCAAACCCCTAAGACCTTTGTTCATCTTCTGAATGTAAATTAAGATATTTTTGATGAAATCCAAAAGCTTTCTGAACCTGCACAGACAGCAATGCAACTATCACATTTAAGACCCAGAAAGGTTGTAAAGACATTGTTAAAATAGTCCATGTGACATCAGTGGTTCAACCATAATGTTATGAAGCTACAAGAATACTTTTTTGCGCAAAGAAACCAAAAATAACAACTTTATTCAACAATTTCTTCATTTCTGTGTCAGTCTTGGGCCTTGAACGTGGTAGTTGTGTTGCTGTCCATGCAGGGTCAGAAAGCTCTCGGATTTCATTAAAAAATATCTTAATTTGCGTTATGAAAATGAATGGAGGTCTTACGAGTTTGAAACGACATAAGGGTGAGTAATTAATTATTTTTTTGCTATCTTTAACTTTTTCAAACTTGTCCTAGACGGGTTGTCTGATTTTCACCAAAATTGGCTCAGATCATTTTCAGACCATGCTGGCAAAAATGTATAGAATTCAAGTTGATTAGTCAAACAGTTTCTGAATAATGCGCGAACAAATTTGACGAGGAAAATGCAGAAATGGGTGTGAGGCTATATCTCTAAAACGGTTTTGCGTATTGAGACCCAACTTGGTGTGTGTTATAACAACCATGACCTGAGGCTACCTGCACAGTTTCTGTGCAGCGCCACCTAGTGGTCAGGAGATAAGAAAAATGCCTATTTTTGCTTAGAACTTCTGAATAGTTTGGCCAAAATCACAAAACTGGTCTCTATAGATTCAGAATTGGGCTATTGTAATGTAACTCGTCTCGGTATACACTGCCCTCCAAAAGTTTGGAAACACCCCTGGCAAAGTGTGGTTTTGGACAATATCAGCATAAATCCTTATCATTTTTTGGTGCAAATACATT
>JAHKKF010513994.1:4871-19131 GCA_019740295.1 Labeo calbasu | reverse complement strand
CCAATTTAAAAAGGGATTTAAATGGATAAAATGTTTATATATGTGTTCAAATGTTTGACTATGTATGTTTACCTATCTCTGTAAATGAGCACATATCATAGACTTTGTTAGACTACAGTCTAACTCAAACCCTGAGAAAACATTTTTAGAGAGAGACAGAAAAAATACTTAATATTTAATTCATTTTTTTTTGGAAGTACAGTCTAACCCAAACCCTAAGAGAACATTGAAAAAAAATTATAATAATAAAATAAATAAATAATTAAAATGAATAATTTTTTTAAAAAATGAGTCTAATGCAAACCCTGACAAAAAAAGTAATTTAATTATGAATCGATTTTCTAAACCAACTTTTTTTCTAATACAGTCTAACCTGGGACCCTGAGAGAACATAAAGAAATACCAAAAAAAAGAGAATTAATTAAAATGTGAACATTTTTTAAACGAGTCTAACCCAAACCCTGAGAGAAAACCTCTTATAGTGAAAATAATAATTTAATTATGACTATTTTTTAAACCACAGTCTAACCCAAACCCTAAGAGAACATTTATAAAAAAAAAAAAAAAAGAGAAATAATTAAAATGTGAATATTTTTAAATGAGTCTAACCCAAACTCTGAGAGAAAACCTTTATAGTGGAAAACATAATTTAATTATGACTATTTTTTAATCACAGTCTAACCCAAACCCTGATAGAACATAAAAAAAACAAACAAACAAAAAAAAACAATTAAAATGTGAATATTTTTTTTTTAAATGAGATTAACCCAAACCTTGAGAGACAACTTTTTATAGTGGAAAAAAATAATTTTATTATGACTAATTTAATCACAGTCTTAACACAAACCCTAAGAGAACATAAAAAAAAAAAAATACAAAAAAGAAAAGTAATTAAAATGTGATTTTTTTTTTTTTTTTTTAAATGAGACTAACCCAATCTCTGAGAGAAAACTTTTTACACAAATAATTTTTGAAGTACAGTCTAACCCAAGCTCTGAGAGAACATAAAAAAAAAATACAAAAAGGAAGTAATTAAAATGATGTGAATATTTTTTAAATGAGTCTAACCCAAACCACGAGAGAACATTTAAAAACATGCAAAAAAAAAAATAAAATAATAAAATAAATAATTAAAATGCAAAGATTTTTTTTAAATGAGTCTAACACAAACCCTGAGAAAAAAAGTAATTTAATTATGAATCGATTTCTAAACCAACTTTTCCTAATATAGTCTAACCTAACACCTGAGAGAAAACATTTTTAGAGAGAAGAAAATTATTTAATTATAAATACTTTTTTAATCACAGTCTAACACAAACCCTGAGAAAACATAAAAAATACAAAAAAAGGAGAAGTAATTAAAATGTGATTTTTTTTAAAATGAGTCTAACCCAAACCCTGAGAGAACATTAAAAAAAAAAGAAAAAAAAAGAAAAGTAATTAAAATGTGAATATTTTTTTAATGAGACTAATCCAATCTCTGAGAAATTTTTTATACAAATAATTTTTGAAGCACAGTCTAACCCAAGCTCTGAGAGAACATAAAAAATACAAAAAAAGTAGTAATTAAAATGTGAACATTTTTTTAAGTCTAACACAAAACAGAAAACTTTTTATAGTGGAAAAAATAATTTAATTTTGACTAATTTTTAATCACAGTCTCACCCAAACCCTGAGAGAACATAAAAAAAAAATACAACAAAAAAAAGTAATGAAAATGTGAATTTTGTTTTTTAAATGAGTCTAACCCAAACCCTGAGAGAATTTTTTTCTAATACAGTCTAACCCGGGTCCCTGAGGGCAAACTTTTTCTTTAAAAAAAAACTAGTCTATCCTAAACCCTGAGAAAAGAACTTTTTAGAAAACAAAATATATTTTATTTATTATGAATCATTTTACTAAATGAGGACATTCCCTCACAACTTCTCAGGACAATATTGTTTGCAGCTATGTACACACACACACACACACACACACACACACACACACACTCCCGCTCAATGCGGCACATCGTTGTCATTCTAGTCGAGCTCTGCACTCTTGAGAGCGACCGAATATCTTCAAGCGACCTTACATTTCATTTCCATAGCAACCACGAGAACAGGCCAGCGCACAGCTATTCTACTCCGCAGAGCGGGTTTAACCTGGACAACACAACACACACACACACACACACACACACACACACACACACACACACATCTATTCTGTCTCAGACAGCGGGTCCGGCCCGTAACAGCCGTTAAATGACTCTGTAGCTTAGCGTCAGTTGTAAGCGGATTAGAAACAAAGATCCATTAGCATTTTGAGTTAGCGTACACACAGTGACTCAGCGTTAGACATCAAACTCTGCGCTAACGGAGACGCGGCCGTCTCTCTCTCTCTCTCTCTCTCTCTCTGAGGAACGCCGCTAAGACTCTGGAACGCTTCCGAAAGTCTTTCAACTGGATCCAACATGAACAGCCGCCAAACAGCCAATGAGAGTGAAAGTTGGCTTTGGCGAGTAAATAAAAGCGGAGGTAGCGGCCAGTTGGAACTGAAGCGTAAGAACAAGAGCGTGACCTTCAGTGACGTCAGACAATAAATCACAGAGATACAGCAGACAACTGAAGAAACGATCACAGACGGAGGAAATGCAAACTCAACCGCTCTCATTATCATCAATGAAGCTGTCTGCACTAAAAGAGCCCGTCTGTGAGACACAGTCTGGAGAGCAAGACTAGTTTGTTGCTTACAAATACCACGCTATTAATGCTACAGCACAATGTTTGGTGTAAAAAGTGGGTGAAGATGAAGTGAAGATTATTTTATTTTTAATAAAATAAAAAAATAACCAATAAAATAGGTCTGCCTGGCATATTGGTACTTAGTATCTTGGAGTGAAAATAAAATAAAATAAAGCTATAAAATATGAGTAAAATAATTAGTAAAATAAGTAAAATATTATTTATTATTTATTTTATATTTTATTTAATATGATTAATTGATCTGCCTGGTATACTGGTACTAAGTATCTTAGTGTGAAAAAAATAAAATAAAACAAAACAAAACAAAAAAAATAAAATAACAATAATAATCAGTAAAATAAGTAAAATACTGGCAGATGAATTGGTCTGCCTGGTATATTGGTACTAAGTATTCTAGCATGAAAATTATAAAATAAAATAAAATAAAATCGAATCGGTGTGTCTGGTATATTGGTACAAAAATAAAATAAAATAAAATAATAAAATAAAGCTATAAAATAAGAGTAAAATAATTAGTAAAATAAGTAAAATATTGGCTGATTAATTGATCTGCCTGGTATATTGGTACTAAGTATCAAAAATAAGTGGAAAAAAATAAAATAAATAAAAAAATAAATAAAAAATACACAAAAAATTGATAATAATCAGTCAAATAAGTAAAATACTGGCAGATAATTTGGTCAGAAATATATTGGTACTAAGCATCCTAGATTATATATTATAAAATAAAATAAAATAAAATAAAAAGTAAAATATTGACAGATGAATTGATTTGCCTGGTATATTGGTTCCAAGTATCCTAGCATGAAAATAAAATAAAATAAAATTTAAATTAAATTAAATTAAATTAAATAAAAAAAAAATATATATATATATTGGTCTGCCTGGTCTATTGGTACTTAGTATCTTAGCATTAGAAAATAAAATAAATAAAAATAAATAAACAACATAAAAGACAGCTATACAATAAAAGTAAAATAATCAGTAAAAAAAGTAAAAATGGCAGATGAATTGGTCTGCCTGGTATACTGGTACTTGGTATTTTAGCATAAAAAAGGAAAGAAAAATAAAATAAAATAAAATAAAATAAAATAAAATAAAATAAAATAAAATATTGGCAGATCAATTCGTCTGCCTTATATACTGGTACTTAGTATTTTAGCATGAAAATACAATAAAAAGTTAAACAACTTGAAAGGTTAAATGTTATAATAAGGTTTATAAAAAAAAAATACAACCTAAAATGTTAAATGTTACAATAAGTTTTCAAAATAAAATAAGAAAAATAATAAAACAAAATAATGTGGGTTTTTTTACACCTTGACATGGTAAAAGTTATAATAAGGCTCAAAAAAATTTAATAATAAAATAAATGTACACAACAAAATTAAAGATAAAATAAAAACGAAATGCTATTTTGTTAAATGTTACTAAAACATACCATTTAAATATGAATGCATACATAAAAATAAAAGATATTTCAAAATATTACTAAATACTACAAAAATATTTATTAAAAATACTTATTACAATTTATTAACAAGTCAGCCAGACCAGCCTATTAAATTTACTATAAAAGCTGAATTTAATCTAAAAATGGAAAAAAAAAAAAACGGAAAGTCTGTTCTAATACGGTAGGCAGAGCATGTCACATGACATTTGCAGCTTAGAGGATTGGCCGAATGAGCGCTAACAGATGAATGAGCGCTAACAGATCTCTCTCCAGGTGTATCAGACCTCTGTGGACATAAAGTTCAATTCAGACCCTTCAAACCGCAGAGGTCTCCTACAGCGGGAGTCTGTCGTGACTCATATTTAGAGTCAGCGGAGGTCGAGGCTCAGAGTAATTCTTCAGGACACAGCGGTGGCAGGGAAAAAGGTCTTCTGCAAGTCAGGACATATTTAAAGATTTACGGGGCTCTGCTTTAATTCCTAATGATGCAGCATTAGAGTTAATGGCAGTGGAACAGACATTACCATTCATGAGGAGTGTTATTATTTATTTTGGGGTTGGAATAATTAAAGCATTAGCGTAATCCCCAAACCCATTTGAAAATAAAATAAAATAAAATAAAATAAAATAAAATAAAATAAAATAAAATAAAATAAAATAAAAATGATAGCTACAAAATAAAAATGTATAAAATAAAACATCCTCAAATTATTCCTAAAATAAGACAATAAAATACATGTATGCAAGCTCTTCAAGTTTAAACTATTGGCAGATGAATTGGTCTGTCTGGTATATTGGTACTTAATATCTTAGCATGGGGAAATAAAAATAAAATAAAATAAAATTGTAATAATTATACCATTAGCAAAATCCCCAAATACATTTGAAAATGAAATAAAATTTTATTAAACAAAATAAAATTAAATTAAACATGATGGCTATAAAATAAAAGTTTATTTAAAAAAATCCTTGAATAAATTCCTCAAAATAAAACAATAAAATACATTCATTAATTTAATAATAATAATAATTAAAAAAAAAAAAAAAAAAAAAAAAAAAAAAAACTTTAAAAGCTCTTCAGGTTTAAAATATTGGCAAAGGAATTGGTCTGTCTGGTATACTGGTGCTTAATAATAGTAAAAATTAAATATAATAATTATACCATTAGCATAACCCCCAAACCCATTTGAAAGAATAATAAAATAAAATAAAATAAAATAAAATAAAATAAAATAAAATAAAATAAAATAAAATAAAATAAAATAAAGATATCTAATATTATGTGAAATGTTGAATGTTATAAGGTTCATAATGAAAAACAAAATACAATAAATGTTAACAACGTGAAATATTAAATGTTTTAATATGGTTCATAAAAAAAAAATGTTAATTTATATAAAATAAAAAAGCTATAACAATTATAGCATTAATGTAACCCTATAAACCCATTAAAATGTACCGTAAATGCAAATATATTAAATACAGTATATAAAATAATAAAATGTTATAATAACATAATAAGGTTTATAGGGAAAAAATACAACATGAAATGTTAAATGTTGTAATAAGGTTCATTATAAAAATACATATTTTTAATTCAGAATGTTAAATGTTCACTGTGTAAACGGTTCAAAATAAAGAACGAAATAAAATACATAAACATTCCAATAAAATAAACAAAAAAATAATAAAATAAAATAAAAGTTAATTTCCTTCCATGGAAAAATACCACAAAAAGTTTAACTAGGAAGAAAAACAAGAACCCCCCCCCTTTTATTATGGCTCAGATGTATTTAAAGATTTAGCGAGTTCTGCTTCAGTTCAGTTAATGGCAGTGGAACAGACATTACTATTCATGAGGAATGTTATTTATTTGAGTGTGGTATTACAGCATTACCATAACCCTCTGAACCCATTTGATCAAACCATCTACACTCTGTGTGCAATAAAGAGTGTTGCAGTGTCTTCAGACAAGCTGATCTTCACATTTACAGCTCATTTACTGTGAGTCCAAATGCAGAAAAATAGTGGGCAGGTAAAAAAAAGTGCAAGTAAAGACAAAAACAGACGAGAGGGACAGAAGGACCCCTGTGTGAAGGGTAATTGACACCGTAAGGTGTTTTGTGCACTGAAGAACGTCCTGTAAGAGTGTGTGTCTGAGCCTCGGGGGAGATGGACTCACTTTGTTTGTGTGTGTGTGTGTGTGTGTGTGTGTGTGTGTGGTCTCAGACCCGGACATGTCAAGCCTCTGCCGGATCTTCAGGAGAAAACTGTGTGTCTGTGTTGTTCACGGGAGAATCTACAGTTCTGATTATCTCCACGGAAGCGAGACGGCGGCCGCTGGAAAACCATCAGGAGATCTGCCAGCCTCCATCAGACACACACACACACACACACACACACACACATAACCTGCATTCCCATCAAACACTGACATTCAGCCAAGTAGAACTATTAGAAACTCATGCTAACTTATTCTACAACCCAGAGCCAGTTCTTAAAGAAACAGACACTCAAAATTATATTCGGATTTTTGAACGTTTTTAAAAGAAGCAATAAAAGAAATAAACCAGACTATCAAAACCACCAAAAATCCCATAGACTTTCATTAAGGGGGTCAAAACTTTTGCACAATGAGACGTATGGTGTGTTTAAGCTGTCTATTGTTATAGCAAAGCTTAACAACTCTAATCAATTTAATGCATCCTTACTGATGCATTAGTAGTGTACATTAACAACATGCTAATAACATGTTAATCATCTTAGAACCATGCTAATCATGCTAACGACCTGCTAGTAACATGCTAATCATGCTAGCAACTTGTTTATCATGTTAACAAAATGCTAGTAACATATTAATCATCCTAACAACATGCTAATCATGTTACCAACATGATAATAACACATTAATCATGCTAGCAACATGTTAATAACTTGCTAACCATGCTAACAACGTGCTAATCATGTTGAGAATATGCAAATAACATGCTAATGTTAAAAACATGCTAGTAACTTGTTAATCATGCTAAATCATGCTAATAACTTGCTAATCATGCTAACAACATGCTAGTAATTTGCTAGTAACATGCCAATCATGTTAGAATCATGCTAGTAACTTGCTTATCGTGTTAACAACATGCTAATGTTAGAAACATGCTACTAACTTGCCAATCATGTTAACAACATGTTAGTAACTTGCTAATCATGCTAGAAGCATGCTATTAACTTAATCATGTTAACAATGTGCTAATCACGCTGATAACTTGTCAATCATGCTAGCAACATTCTAGTAACATGCTAATCATGCTAGAATCATGCTAGTAACTTGTTAATCATGCTAGTAACATGTTAATCATGTCAACAACATGCTAAAACATGTTAATCATGCTAGCAACATGCTAATAACTTGCTAATCATGCTAGAATCACGTTAACAACTTGCTAATCATGCTAACAGCTTGTTAATCAAGCTAGCAACATGTTGGTAACTTGCTAATTATGTTAACAACATGTCAATAACTTGCTAATCATGCTAGCAACATGCTAATCATGCTAACATGTTAGTAACATGCTAATCATGCTGGAAACATGCTAACAACATGCTAGTAACTTACTAATCATGTTAGAATCATGCTAGCATCATGCTATTGACATGCTAATTCATGTTAAATTGTGCTAGCGACAAGCTAAACCATGCTAATTCATGCTAGCAGCATAGCTAAACCATCCTAAATCACGGTAGCAACATGCTGATTCGTGCTAGAAACGTGTGTGTTCCCATTCTGTCCCAAACTTCAAATTCAACAATTCAATTCAAACTTTAAGCTTTTCAAAGTTATTTCAAACTTTCAGACAAGGCTTTCTCAAGCCAAATTCAAAGTTCGTCTGCAAACTTTACTCATCTAGGTAGAAATTAAAATGAGTGTTTTTTCTCTGTTAATATCTGATGTAACTGATTGCTGTGATCAAAGCTGAATTTGCAGCATCATTACTCCAATCTTTCTGATTATTATCAATGTTAAACGCAACTTCATATTTTTGTGGAAAGCATGATACATTTCATTTTTCAGGATTCTCTGATGAGCAGAAAGTTTAAATGAACAGCATTACTTGAAATAGAAAACTTTTGTAACATTATAAATGTCTTTACTGTCACTTTTGATCAATTTAATGCATCCTTACTGATGCATCAGTAGTGTATATTAACAGTAGAGCACAAAAAGTGAATTCCATCGACTTCTTTTTACAAACTGTAGTCATTTTGACTCATAATTTCTATTTAACTCTGAAAATTCCTTGCAAGGGAAATGGGATGATTTACATCAAATGTGCAGTGCATTTTCCAGCGAAAAGCATCGCATATAGGCAGTCGAGGCAATGAGGTTTGGTCCGGCATCATTACCGCGGTCAACTACATCAAACCGTGACCGCAGACAGCCCGACTCTTGTCAGCACTCAGCGAGTAGATGAGCAGCGATCGCATAACAGTTAAAAATATATCGCAGGCTCTCTTTCCTCATTTCGTTCCTGTCCTCCTCCTCTCTTCCTCCACCAAAATCAATAGCGTTTGGAAAAATGAATTATAGCGTACACTAGAAACACTAATCACAGACTAACCGATGGTTCGCCCTTGGACTAAATGTCTCGCATACTAAACCACAGTCGCTGGCAAACAAGCCATTTTATTTGCTAATTAGGCAATTAATTTTACTGAATGTGGCTGCGGAAGCGCTGGTGATGGCAAGACTGCTGTATTATCAGTAATGAAGCCCCTGTGTGTGTGTGTGTGTGTGTGTGAGAGAGAGAGAGAGAGAGAGAGAGAGAAAGGTAGAGAGAGTGTTGGAAATGAGGGCTGCTGTTCACACTGATGATTTGTGAGCTCAAAGCGCTGCTGTTTCCAGGACTCTAAGGTTACACATCACCCACCATGAACCCCAAACACAGCGTTTATGCCAGCTGTCTGTGGGTTTGGGTAACATCGAACAAGCACTGAAAACAAACGGTCTACGATTTTCACCAGAAGCAATGTCAGAAATGTACACACCTACCAATGGTACAAATTTCAGAAATATTTCCTGTCAGTCATGAATCTAAATTTGTACTATTTTGTGTATGCTTATATATTTTTTATGTTATTTATTTATTTATTTTACATGTATTATTATTGTTCTTATTTACAGAAAATAAAAACTAAACAGTTAAAAGAAATGTAAAATTAAAAGTAAAATGTAAAATAATTTAAAAATAAAATTACAAAAATAAAATAAAATATATTTATAATACCATATTGTAATATTACTATATTTTGCTGTTTTCTATAAATAACACATATTAGATTTTAACATAAAAATACCATGTCATATGTAATATGAAAAATATTTTAAACAAAAGCAATCTGAAAATACCACACTATATATATATATATATATATATAAACCATCAGTCATATGTATTATGAAGTATGTGAAACTGCACTGTATATAAAAATGTAAAAATGTATATATATATATATATATATATCATACATAAATTATATTATTTAAGTAAATAATATGAAATGTATGAAATGCCACTTGCAATATTTTTTTCTATTTTACACACACACACACACACATATATATATATAGACAGATAGATAGATAGATAGATAGATAGATATAGATATATAATTATTTTTACAGAAAATATAAAAAATATTTTTAATAAACAAATATATTTAAAAAATATATATATATGAAACTACAACTTTTATAAACACTAATAATACATTTAATTAAAAAATGTAAACATTATTTATAAAGAATTATTATTATAATTACAGTATATCATATATTGATATTAAACTATAATATTAACACTATATTATGTATTATTTTTTATTTCTACCTCTAACCTTGTGTAACCTTCAAGACTGGAGAAACACGGCGAGTGTAAAATCTGATCGATCAGCACAAACAGGTAATGGAGTGAGTCAGGGCTTTGGCTCAGGACTGATTCGATTTGATATTGAAATGTACAAATAGCCAAATCGATCAGAACAACCTCATCTTCTGTCTGAATCCAGAATCACTTGTGCTCTGCTGACAGCAGGCCCGCTGCCTGCTAACATGATCTAAACTCAAACTGTAAAGTTATTAGAGGAATAAATCTCTACAAGCATTACTCAGACAGCTTAAATGTTTAGCACACAAGCCTACGATTAAAAATCAGCTCCAGTGTTTGGGTCTCACAGCTGATGAATTGAAGGAGAAAAGCGGAGGTTTTTAAAAACACATTTCTGTCAAGAGTTCAATTGCTAGCCCGCCAATAAATTTCTACAAACGAGGCAAACTGCTGTTTGAGGATGTTAGATATAAAGTCCATGAATCGATAATTGTAATGGATACCCAAAAAAAACACCATCAGCCCATCAAAATCCTCAAAACCAAGAGCTGAACAGAGACATCGGCAGCTCCCTCTGCTGGCCAAACCTCACACTGACCAATGACAATGTCAAAAATACTCTTCTTCACTAGTACAAGCAGTTTTTGAATAGTATCAGCCCAAAAGCGAACTACAGTGGACGGATATTATGTGAACTGGGACAAAGCCTACATCTCAAATTCACAAAGACATGTCTGGGATCCCGGCTGAAGCTCATTATCTCATCATAAAGACCTGAAACATGACACGAAGTGGTGAAGTGAGCAGCAGCGGGCGAACGGCGAGCCGCCAGCACTCGTCTCCATCACTGCTGAACTGTGACGCGTCTCACATCCGTAAGCGGCTGCTTGATGTGTCTGACGCTACAGTCCCACCTGAGCTCATCAGTGTAACTGCTGTAATTCACTGGAATCATTAGACATGCTAATAAACACACACTCATGCCAATAAAAAACAAATGAACTGAAAAAAATCTAGAGAAGATGAGGAGAGAAAGACAAACTCCATACAGATGAAACCAAGAAACCAAGAGAAACTGAAACATCATCAGCTCATATCTGTCCATCCACCAATTTATCATCAATTGATACATCCACCAATCAATCAATCCATCTATTCATCTTTCTTTCTATCTGTCTGTCCCTCCGTCCATCCATTTGTCAATCCATCTATTAATCCGTCCATCCATCTAATAATCTATCTGTCTCTCCCTGCATCTATCCGTCAATCGATCCATCCATCCGTTCATCCATCTCTTTATATCTATCCATCTATCTGTCCATCGGTCCGTCTATTGATCTATTGATCCGTCTGTCCATATCTATTGATCCATTGGTCCATCCATCCATCCATCCGTCCGTCCATCTATTGATCGATCCATCCATTCATCTATCCCTGCTTCCATCCATTTGTCCATCCATCTATCAATCCATTAGTCTCTCCCTCCCTTGCATCCATCTGTCAATCCATCCATCTATTTATCTGTCCATCTGTCCGTCCATCCATCTGTACACCCATCCATCCGTCAGTCTGTCCATTCTTCCATCATCCATCCATCTACCAATCCATGCATCCGTCCCTCCCTCCGTCCATCCATCTTTCTATCTATCTGTCTGTCCATCCATCCATCTATTGATCCATCCATCAATCCTTCCATCCATCCGTCCATCTATCTATCTACCTATCAGTCCGTCCATCCATTCATCTGTCTGTCCATCCATCTATTGATCCATCCGTCCATCGATCCATCTATCTATCCATCCGTCCATCCATCCATTCGTTCATCCATCAATCCATCCATCCATCCGTCCATCCATCTGTCTATCTATCTGTCTGCCCGTCCATCTATCTATTGATCCATCTGTCCATCCATCCATCCCTCCCTCCGTCCATCCATCTATCATTCTTTTTTGTCTACCTATCTGTTTGTCCATCCATTCATCCATTCATCCATCCATCCATCTATTGATTCATCTGTCCAATCTGTCTATCCATCCATCTGTCCGTCCATCTAATCCATCCATCCGTCCCTCCCTCTGTCCGTCCATCCATCTGTATTACTATCTATCTGTCTGTCCGTCCATCCATCTATTGATCCATCCATCAATCCTTCCATCCATCTGTCCATCTATCTTTCTATCTACCTATCAGTCTGTCCATCCATTCATCTGTCTGTCCATCCATCTACTATTGATCCATCTGTCCAACCATCCATCAATCTGTACATCTGTCCGTCCGTCCATCCATCCATCGATCCATCTATCCATCCGTCCATCCATTCGTTCATCCAGCAATCCTTCCATCCATCCGTCCCTCCCTCTGTCTATCGATCTATCTGTCTGCCCGTCCATCCATTGACCCATCTGTCCATCCATCCATCCATCCATCCATCTATCTTTCTTTTTTGTCTACCTATCTGTTTGTCCATCCATTCATCCATCCATCTATTGATTCATCTGTCCATCCATCCATCCATCCATCCATCAATCTGTCCATCCATCCATCTATTGATCCATTCGTCCATCCATCCGTCCAACCGTCCATCCATCCATCTATCGACAGTGTTATAAACTTTCTCGTGTGTGTTTGTGTGCTCTGGTTTTGTTGTATCAGGGCTTGTTTTGTGTGTGTGTGTGTGTGTGTGTGTGAGTGTGTTGAAGGTAAAGGAGATGAATGTTGTGTTTGCTCAGGTTTTAATTGTGTCTCATTCCAAGTGACCCCAGAGAGCATCAATCAGCACTAATTGTGTGTGTGTGGTTTCACACTTGACTGATTTGAAAGTTATAATAAGCTGATGACTAAACCTAAATCAATATCCCTGTATCGACCACACACACACGCAGAGAGAGAGAGCTGTGCGTGAGGTATTTATAATATATCTGAAGGTTGAGTTCACTCTGTGAATCATAATTAAGCTCCAGAGAAAAGCTCCACACAAACTGATGACAAAGAGTGAGAGTCAGCTATCAGATATATTATACATGACTAACTCTGAGTTCTGTCTGTGTGTGTGTGTGTGTGTGTGTGTGTGGTGTCTCTCTCTGAATTTACCCAAAGCTTGAGATGCAAAAGTTGCCATCGCACTCTGTAAGCGATCCGGTCGTAAGGCCTGAACCACCAACACCTGAAAAAAAGACAAAAATAAAGTTAGAGTCAGTACTCTGTGAGTACTCTGACTGATGTAGACTGTTGATTGACAGCTCACCTGCTGAAAGAGAGAGATCTTCTTGGCAATGGGAGGCGGGATTTCCTGTTCGCAGCAGGAACTGCGTGAGAATGTGAGCCACAGGTCTGAGTCGTTCAGACAGAGAGACTGATACAGCACTGGAAATGTGCTCTGAAGACAGATAAAAAAATAAACTAGTCAACATACTAAAGACAGAAAAACCAACGCTAATAGTCATTTTAATCCAAAGTGACTTACACTGCTTTCAAGGTACACGTTTTATATTTTACAATTTCTTGCTTTTTTTCATTTTATTTTTTTTCTGGATTCTGTTTTCCTGTTATTTTAAAATAACATTTTCATAATTTTCAGTAAATCATTTTTCAAAGTAAATTAAAGAAGATTCAGGTTTCAATTTAAAGTAAATTAATTTCATTTTTTTTTTCATTTTAATATTTCTGGATTTTTTTCTGTTCATTATTTATTGATTATTTTTAATGGTTAAATTAAATTTTAAAAAGCATTTCTAATTAATTAAATCATGAAACAATAACAATAACAAACTTTAACAATAATTTATTAAAAGTTCTACTAAAATTAAATTTTTAGTTACCTGAGATTATTTTTTTAGAAGGTCTGTGTTGTCTTTTTTCTTAATTTATGATTATAGTCATAATATTATAATATAAATTTATTAGAAAAAACTGTGATATTATCAAATGATGGCATGTAACAATTTAAAATTTAAAAACAATAATCCAAAGTGACTTATTTTTTCTGGATTCTGTTTTTCTGTTTAAATTTTTCTGCATTCTTTTATAATGAGTAAAATTTAAAAAATGTATTTCAAAATTAAAAAATTTAAATAATAATAATAATTTTTATAGTAAATTAAAGAAGATTCAGCTTTCAATTTAAAGTTAATTCAATTCAGTTTTTGTTTTTATTTGAAAATTTCTGGATTTTCTTCTGT
>JAHKKF010513992.1:0-11327 GCA_019740295.1 Labeo calbasu | reverse complement strand
GAGCTTACATTTTTAACAACTGCAAAGACGAGACGAGATTGTGCCTTGAAGTGTCAAGGCAATGAAAAACCTTTTCAGAATTCACGGCTTGTATTTTCCCTGGAATGTTTGCTCTAGGCTTCTACAGGGAGTTCCTCAATGAATCCAACACTCACACGACTCTCACAAGATAAGATAAGCCAGAATTTAACACTGCCCATCAGAGGCCCTACAGGATACACGGATATACGTATCAGTGTTAAGAAAATACACTGTCCGAGCGATTTGCAATAAGACTGATAAATCTGACATTTTAAAGCTAGGGAGGCAGACATTTCCCTTCACGAGACACTTCTCCAGCAGCGTCCGGCCCCTTTAGTGACCAGAGGGTCAGCTGGCTTGTCAAGTGCTGTTGTATAGCGTTTAAGCATTAGACACTTTTTGCTTCAGCCTGAGGAGATTCCCATACTTAGACAACCATGTCGTGTTTGTTGTTAATAGACTGAAGGATCTCCTGGAGCATCAGATTAAAAACAATAGGCTTGTCAGTGGCTTCCTCATGCAAGCGGCAAATGGCATGGCACGTAACTGGCAGAAATATGGAAACTTTAACCTTAGTACTAAGTTAGTCTCTGTGGGCAATAAGTAAAAAAAGTTCTGCATTCAAATGATGCAACGTTTCCACTGAAACAACAGCACTACATCATATGCGTAGACTTGGTGATGGGATCCCACCCAGTCTACATGCATGCTTCAGTTTTATACGACAAAGCTGTGGTAGGCCCAGCATTCATGAGGAACGGAGACCAAATGTGCAATCGATTGATTGTTTGCATCCCTGAATGTCGGGAGAATTTGCCCCTACCCAAGCCCCTAATGAAGAACAGACTTTGAGAAGCTTTATTTGTAGTATAACAGGCCCTGGCATCTTTCGCAAACCAGTGCAAGGTTTTTTTTTTTTTTTTTTTTGCACCCCCAGGCTTTGGAAAATGAAATTATGGAAAGTTTTCAATACCTTCCATGTTAGACAGAGCATGATGGGCTAATTTTGGGAGTGGCAGCACAATGGGAGATGCTTCTTGAAAGAATTGCGAGGTAAAGGGGGAATGCTCACTTTGCTAAATTGAGCGTGCCTCATCCTTCAAAAGTATGTGTTTACGGAAGAACAAATGAAAGCACCTCACAGTTGGTGCTTAGGAATCCCGTAAGCTCCTCCAGACGTGCCATTCCTACGGTAGAGCTGGAAAGTAGTATTTAATCATATATCAGAAAGCGTTGGAATTACCACATTAAACTTAGATTGTGATTAAAGCACTTTTGGGAGATCTGATTTGTGTAGAATGCAAGCTGGAACACAGCGTTGTAAAATAAAATAAAATAAAATAAAATAAAATAAAATAAAATAAAAAATAAAAGTTTTATTTGTGAATTAAAATAAAAAAAAAAAATATTCATTGAGATGCAATGCTTTGAGACCATTTTCAGCAACTGCCAAGTACATAACCTAAAGTAAATAAACTAAAATAAAAAAAATAAAAATCAACATAAATAATTTTATTTGTGAATAAATAAAATAAACTGCTGTTGAAATTTATTGCTTTGAGACCACGTTCAGCAACTGCCAAATAAAATAAAATAAAATAAAATAATAAAATAAAATAAAATAAAATAAAATAAAATAAAATAAAATAAAATAAAATAAATGTGTCAATAAGTAAAACAAATTCCTGTTGAAATGTATTGCTTAAAGACCATTTTCAGCAGCTGACAAGTACAGGGAAAATAAACAAAAAAATAAAATAAAATAAAAAAATAAATAAATACATTTTTATTTTTTTATTTTTGTTTGTGAATAAATAAAAAATTCCTGTTGAAATTTATTGCTTTGAGACCATGTTCAGCAACTGCCAAATACATGGAAAATCAAATCAAATCAAATATAAAATAAAATAAAAAGTAATTTTATCTGTGAATAAATTAAATTGCGGTTTAAACGTATTGCTTTAAGACCATTATCAGCAGCTGACAAGTACAGAGAAAACAAACTAAAATAAAATACAAAAAAATAAAAATCAACAAAAATAATTTTATTTGTGAATAAGTAAAATAAATCCGTTGAAATGTATTGTTTTGAGACCATTTTTTGTGGCTGCCAAGTACATGGAAAATAAAACAGAATTAAAAAAAAATAGTGAGTAAAAACAAATACTGTTTAAAAGTAATTTTAAAAATTATTAAATTGAAAAGCTACAGAATTTAATAATAATAAAAATAATAAAACTGTGTCTGTAAATATGGTTTATAAAAAACAGTTTTATAAAAAAATTTATTTTATTTATATTTCATTTTATTTTTTCCTGTAGTTGGCAGTAGCTGAAAATGGTAAATAATAACAACAATAATAAAAAAAAAATATAAATAAAATAAGTCAAATATAAATAAAATAACATTTTAAATTAAATTAAAATTACAATTATATTAAATTAAAAATAAATGCACAAGCACTGTTTTTCCTGCCTATTTCTGCTCAGCTATTATACAGTATTTATCTGGGAAACTCTCTCATATCAGACATCAGTTGATGTTTCTGCTTTTCAATGCTTGATAAAGTTTCAAAGTCCACAATGTTCTATGGCAACGTGCAGCATTTTCATGCTCATATCAAATTATTAAATGTACGTTTAAAGTTGCTGTCGTGATGAAAATTGCAATGTACCCAAAGCATCAAAGCACTTGTGCTTTTGAGTTATTCTGATCCATCAACCAGAAAAATATGTAGAGGCAACTTCAAAGGACACCTTTCTGTGAGGGGGCCAGTCATATAATGTCACTACATAAGTTCCTGGACCTAAGGTAAAAAGGTTCTTTCATTCCAGCATGAAACTTGGTTTTATGAAGAAATAATTGAGCTAATTTCACAGGGAAATGACATCAAGCACCAATATCCTCTCCTCTTTATACATGTAACAATTAAAATATCTCGTATAAATCAACCGTTTAAGCATCAGCCCTGAAGAGTACTCTCTGTGTGATGAAGTCATAATACTGTATATTTAGAGTATAAGTCTGGAAAAAGTTCACCAGTGTTTTAGTATTTTTTTTAGCATTAGTCAACAGGAAAGGAAAATTGTCTCCCATTTACTTATCAAATTTAAAAAAATAAAAAATAAAATAACCCTTATATGTAAACTCTGAACTGTGTTTGAGCTTGGTCTGCCAACACCACTCAATTTCAAACTTCAGAAAGAAAATGAACGAATGAATTATGAACTAAAATACTATTATATAAAGCAAAGTGAACCATAGTAGAAAGAGTAGGCCCTACAGTTCAACATTTCAGCATTTGTAGAAAACAGAAGATCAAAGGCCCAGAGGAAGATACAGAACCCCTCATTTCAGGTCAGGCTCATTTCAAAAGCCTTAAAGATGGAATGTTAAATTGTGGGTCGGCAACCAATTCACACCCTTTTGGTTGGACTGCAAAAGGCTTCCAGCTGAAACCAGTAACAATAACACATCCCGCCAGAACCAGACCAACACAGCCCTGCTGAAAACTGCAGGAATCCTCACATTTACAGACTCGGCTTGCCAAGATAATACAATTTTGCCATGTCTACTTAATGAGGGAAACTAGAGTAACTCTGTTCAGCAGCTAAAACCTGCAGAGAAAAGCAGAGAGACAAGAGCGAAGACAGAAAGAGACTGCCTTACAGGGCTAGAACTGGGAAATTAAGAATACATTTTAACATACAGAACATCGGCAGGCTCCCATTGACGGGTTCAGGACCAATAAGCATAAGAGTCCTTCACTCTTAAACGGATAATTCACCCAAAAATGAAAATTCTGGCATTATTTATTCACCCTCATGTCGTTCCAAACCCATAAGACCTTCATTCATCTTCTGAACACAAATTAAAGTATTTTTGTCCCTGCATAAACATCAACACAACTACCACATTCAAGGCCCGACGGTCTTGTCACGATACCAAAATTTTGATGATACGATTCCTGACTAAAATATCATGATACTACTACTGAACCGATTCTATGACAAAAATATAGAACAACAGGAAAGGTAATTTAATAATAGAGATTACAGTTATTTAATCTATTCAAAAAAATAAAATCATCATGCTAGTGCCACTACACAAGACTAAGTAACTACTAAGCCTATGTATGTATGTAGATGAGTATGTAGAGCTAAAATCTTATTTCATGATATTGTAATTTTATTTCACAATAATTTATATGATAGTCATTTTTGTTATTTTATCTTTGTTGTTAATAAAAACTTCGATGCAAGTAACAACCTAAAGGACAAATACAACAAATCAAAGACACGAAATGAGAAATGAAATGAAGAAATGAAGTTTATAGGGCCCTCTGTTTTATTTCTTCACAAATTGCGTTGTATTTTTATTTTTTTTTACAAATTCCGTTTTAATGTTTTTTCGCTTTAATTTTTGTAGACTATTTTAATGGTTACATGAAAAATATTAATCAAAAAGCATGTCTGATTATTTAAAGTCATGAAACTTACAAAATTTAATGGCAATTTATTCAAAGTTGAACAAAAATGATATTTTTAAAAGGACCTATGAAATATGTGTTATTTTTCTCAAAATCTGTGAATCCTACCGTTTATAGTCTGGACTCCATTTGAATAGTTTCAGTACATTTTTCATAATCAAATGTCTAATTTATTGATTAATTACATTTTTTTAAATTATTTATTTATTTATTTATTTTCAGGAATACTGTGTTGTGTATTAACAGTGTTCTGGTAAATAAATTCTGGTTAATATTTTTTTCTGGTAAATAAGAAAAAAATAAATATTGTTTTAATAATTTAATAATTAGTAGTAGCAGCACTGTCATTACATTAAGTAATATTACTGTCAAGTTAAATCAAACTTTTATTTTGACAGGTTGCTGTGAAGACCTTTAGGTTTCTGTTTGTTTTATATGACATGACTTTTTTTCTCAAAAGTAGCGGTAAAATGTTCATGAAGTGAATCTCTAGCAGTTCTAGAGATTGTTCTTGTTTTCATGTACTCATATATTGAGGCAGCAGAGGCTGAAAACACAGTGTCACTCGCGCTTCAGTATGTGTATAGTAAACGAAACCACGCATCTGCGTCATTAATTCACACAGAGATGTGCAGAACATGCAGGATTTAAATAGGCAAATTCTGTAATATTCCGTGTTATACAGTTGGCTTAAATTCCGTTTTTATGACTGGATCCCACAAGTCTGCTCGCATTTTCCACTTCGTGATTATCATAGGGCCCTAAATCAATATATATTGCTCTTATCAAAATGCATTCTTAAAGTACCAGTACTAGTAAAATGCAGAATCGCACCGTTTTCAAAAGCAGGGTATCGCAATATCCTTTTTGTACTGGTGTATCGTGCAAAACTAATTTGAACCAGAATATACAGATGATGAACTAGGAGAGATGGATGTTCTACAGCAGAACGTCTGCATCAGCAGCACCACATATATGCGTCATGGTACTCGTGATTGGTGTCTAAGACGGATACGAGAGAGAAGAAATCGTTGAATAAAGTTGTTATGATTTTCTTTGCACAAAACGCATTCTCGTAGCTTAAAAATTAAAATTAAGGCTGAAACACTGATGTCACATGGACTATTTTACTGATGTCCTTACTACCTTTCTAGGCATTCAACATGGTAGTTGCAGTCTACACAGGATCAGAAAGCTCTCAGATTTAATCAAAAAATGTCTTAATTTGTGTTCTGGGGATGAATGACGGTTTTACAGGTTTGGAACGACATGAGGGTGAGTAATTAATGACAGAATTTTCATTTTTGGGTGAACTAGACCTAAAAGCAAGGAGGATCAAACAACTTAAATATACAGTCTTGGAAGGAAGGGTGTATCAAATGATTAAATGCTTAAAAAGCCTTATTTTGAGAAGTGTGAGAAGATCTCAAAATCTGGCTTATTTTGAGCAATGGGTTCCTCAGGAATTCCCTAGGTCCCTAGTTTTACAACAACAAGGATGCAACATTAATGGAGGAGTCCACTTCCAGAACAACAATTTACAGATAATGTACTCACCCCGTTGTCATCCAAGATGTTCATGTCTTTCTTCCTTCAGTCGTAAAGAAATTGTTTTTTGAGGAAAACATTTCAGGATTTTTCTCCATATAACGGACTGCTATGATGCCCCGATTTTGAACTTCCAAAATGCAGTTTAAATGCGGCTTCAAACAATCACAAATGTGGTTGTAAATGATTCCAGCCGCTTTAAAATGAAAATAATCGTTTAGCTAGATAAGACCCTTCTTCCTCGGCTGGGATCATTTACAAACTCAGGGCAACATATCAGTCCATTATATGGAGAAAAATCCTGAAATGTTTTCCTCAAAAAACACAATTTCTTTACAACTGAAGAAAGACAGACATGAACATCTTGGATGACAAGGGGTTGAGTACATTATCTGTAAATTGTTGTTCTGGAAGTGGACTTCTCCTTTAAATTCACTTATGAATTTTGACTACGTAAACATACAAGTCAATATTAAGCACAGACCTTAGTTTGTTTAAATCGGTGGGAACCCAAGGAGATTTAACCTTCTAAGTTGGCCTACAAATTGATACCATTACTGAACTAGCTCTGAGGCTGTCCCTAAATGTCATTCAAAAAACTGGCACAAAGGGAACTCAAAAACATCGCCAGAACATTGTCTCTCTCATCTGAATGACAGCTCCAAGTCCAGATGGAGATCACATTAAGATCACATCCTAGTTTCTGTGGCCTTTGATCAAGATTGATTCATCTGCTCACTTTCCAAGCTCAACAGTCATTCAGAAAAGAAAGACCCAAGCCATTTAATGTTTTGTCCAATGTTTGAAAAGTGTGTAATCTGCAGTCAGGGTGCTGCTAAATGTCCCGGTTTCTAGCTTTATGCATTATAACTCAAGGAATGACAAATGGGTTGTGCTATTTAATAGCATCACATTTGAAATATAACTCACGTTTTTATGTGGTGGCCTTTAATCTTCAGAAAAGATATTTATTCATGTGTGACCGGATAAAATTGGCTCATATTTGGGATACAACAGAAATTGTTTTCCAGAGTTTTACCCACTAAACCCACATACAAGGCCCACACAAACCACTCCAAGTACATTCGTTTTAAAAAGTAGCTTCTTAAGTGAAAGTCCAGTATTTTGGTAATAACATTGAACTAACTGACTGAATAAATTGCAAGTTCCCTAAAACATACAGCGAATTAAGGGATAAAAGTCTCCCAGCACTCACTAAAAAGCTTCGGTTGCTATGTGATTAAAGCACAGACATAATCAAAATAGAGTATGTAATGTTTTTAACTTATATGAGACTTGCCAGTTTTCAGAGCAATAACCACACCAAAAGCATTACCCACGTCATGTACGGCCATATTTTCCCATAAGTGATAACAGAAAGTCTGCCAGAACAATGAAGGCGGGATTTCGGGGGGCAGAGTTGTGTCGGCTTCAGATGTTTCCCCTCGGGACCATCGTTGCCAATTGATTCGGCTTCGAATTGTTATGCATCCAAGTGGGGGGTCACTGTCAAAAGACGCTCACCCATCCATTAGGCCTCCACACCGCAGCACACAACAGGCTGCGACTCTGTCTCGAGGCAGTCAGGACCTACTAAATACAAAGCCAGTCAGAGACTGTAATGACAGTTGGAGATGTGATCCTTCAGAGGTTCTTTGAGCTCCGTGGTGGAGGGTGAGATCAGCATTCCAGATGCCATTTATAGACCCTCGGGATCATTAATCAAACACGTTCGCCACAAGAGATAGTGTAAGATATCGTCGAAACCACATCAAAACGCCAACAAAGAACCACACTGTTATACATATGACATCACAATATGATTCCAATTAGACTTAATGTGTGATGTACAGTGAACAAATTTGTTGGATGAAGAACGTGCCCATAATTTGAAGATAAAGTGGTTACATGTGTCAGTGATAAAAACAAACAAGGTGAGTGTTTACAGAACACGTTATGAAATTCCAAGAATTCTCTTTAACAGAAGAGAGAGAGCAAGTGAGCTGCATAAACTTTCACGGCTTTATTTGCGAAGCCAAGGCAGGAAACACCAGAGTTATTCAGCATTAACAAAGCCACGGCAAGAGTAGAGACAACTCAAAACAACGCTAAATGCATGCGGTCCAAGTACACCCACAATGCCTTTTTGCATACTTGTGGAGGGCTCTCAATAAGAATACATGTTTTGCATAACATATGTGCAGCTGATTATGAAATAAATTTCATTAAAAAAAAAAAAAAAATTGGTCAAACAACTGCTTAGGATACTTTGTTAATCTTTGCAACTTGAGATGCAAGAGTGTTACTTCCATCCAAACATGCCCCTTATTTTTAAATAAAATGGTCAATGCTGCTTTTTAATGAAACAAAACTGCATGGTGATCATTGCTACTGCCAATACGTACGCAGATACGCTGCTGTGAGCATTTAAGACATACTGCTTTTGTGTAAGTAGCATATATAATAACCTGTAGCAGATCTGTACAGGTGGAGCTGGGGAGGTGGAGGATGATGTGAAATGCTGTAGTGGATGTTAACCAGCTATTTAAATGTAAAGCAGCAAGCTTATTGACTATGTATGCAACGTGAATCAATCAGCTTGTGCCAAATATTTTAACACTGTGAATATCATCGGTTTGCATTAACGACCCATCAGCCTGCGCCATATATAGTTTCATGACAGAACTTGGCATTTCAGAGTACTTTGGGAAACAATCTACACACCAAGACTGCAATTTGCATCTCCTCCAGAACAATTCATGTTTATTTCTTCCAAAATATGTTCATATGAGCCCCTGGCTTAAATACACTTGTCACAACATTCACATGACATTCACAGCACATCTTGTATTAGTCCTTAAAATGTAACACTGAGAAAGTCATCTAGTTCAAATTGGAGGTGAAAACCCCAGGAAATCCTAGATCAATGAAAGACTTCAGACTGAGTTATCCTGAAAACACATGTATTTGAGTAAGGAAGAAGTTTTAACAATGTGTGATCAAAAGATCTTAGGGTCAGAAGTGCAAAGAAAAGATTTCAATCCATCAGCACACTTCCATCTGTGCTATATTATAATTAATAGGATAGTTCATCCAAAAGTGAAAATTCTGTCATTAATTACTCACCCTCATGTTGTTCCAAACCGTATGACTTTCGTTCATCCTCAGAACACAAATTAAGATATTTCTGATGAAATCCGAGAGCTTCATAGACAGCAACGCAACTGACACGTTGAAAGGAGAAGTCCACTTTTAGGACAAAGATTTACAGATAATGTACTCACCCCCTTGTCATCCAAGATGTTCATGTCTTTCTTTCTTCTGTAAAGAAATCGTTTTTTTGAGGAAAACATTTCAGCATTTTGCTCCATATAATGGTCTGCTATGGTGCCCCGAGTTTGAACTTCCAAAATGCAGTTTAAATGCGGCTTCAAACGATCTCAAACGCAGTTGTAAACAATCCCAGCCGAGGAAGAAGAGTCTTATCTCGCAAAACAATCTGTTATTTTCATAAAAATAATACAATTTAAATACTTTTTAACCTCAAAACGCTCGTCTTGTCTTACTTTGCCTGAACTCTGTTTTTTTCCTGGTTCTTGACAGTTAGGGCATGTCGAAAAACTTAAGTCTTATGTTCTCTTACCACCCTCGTAAAAATCCCTGGCCGAATTACCTACTGTTTTTTGACAAACACACAAATCCATATCTCTGAGTTTACGAGGAGAAATCAATTGAAAATTCGATGTTTAATACCCTTTTGACTTTTTGAGAAGAAAAGCACGTAAACATTCAAAATAGGTCTTTATTTTGGCAGCAGCATGTATGCAATGCAATTTTAAAATGTGTCTTATATAACTATATAGCGTATGTATATATACACTATAAATATATAACTATAGCACATTCATTTTCTTATATTTAAACAGGAGATTTAAATGATCAAATAAATAGGGTTATATGTTATATAATATGCTTGGAACAATAAAAATAAACTTTACATATGTATTTTTAAAACATTTTACACAATGACAAGAATACATTTGTAAATAAAAATGTATTTTGTTTATAGCAGACAAACATGTGACTGCCCACGTGCTTGCGGGTTCGCAGGATCGCAGAACTCCCTTGTCTACTTTAAATAAATCGGCATCCAAATCCATGAGTTTTATCACTGAGGTGATATGCAAATTTATTTTTACAGACGTCCAAATAAGAAACAGCTGCTGTCCAAATAGTGCATGTGCGCTCAAAAAAATATTCTCGTAGCTTCATAAAATTAAGGTTGAACCACGATGTCACATGGACTATTTTAATGATGTCCTTACTACCTTTCTGGGCCTTGAAAGTGTCAGTTGCGTTGCTGTCTATGCAGGGTCAGAAAGCTCTCGGATTTCATCAAAAATATCTTAACTTGTGTTCTGAAGATGAACAAAGGTCTTACTGGTTTGGAACGACATGAGGGTGAGTAATTAATGACAGGATTTTCATTTTTGGTTGAACCATCCCTTTAAGCATCTAGAGAGTGACCTGAACGGATAGGCTTCTGCACATTTTGAAGTAACAAGCATCCTTAGCAAACCTAAACCAAATCTGTGAATCAGTAACCTAAAATGTATCAGAAAAACATTCCATGAATAAATGTATAAATATTTTTGTGCTAACATTGAGACAAATGTCTACCACAAATGTTACTGGAATGTTTGTTCATAATCTTCGGAAAAAAACCTTCGGAAAATTAGCCAAAGTTCTGAGAACATTTCCTGTTAGCTGGGAGGTAGCACATGTTGCACTGAATTATGCTTACGATGTGGAGGGAGAATGAAAATGACAAAAACAGTTCTCTCCAAAACACTAAGAAAAGCTATTAGTCTTGGCCATGACACAGGTGTAAATGTTAAGGGGGTCATTGGATGCAAACTAAGGTCACTTTTACATCTTGTTTGAACATTAATGTGTGTTGGCAATGTATGTACACATCTACCCTATAATGATAAAAATCCATGCAGTGGTTTTTAATTAATCTGTAAAAATATCATCCCCTTTTTCAAATCGAGCCATTCTCAGAGGCCGCTCCCACAATAGTTGATTGACATGAGCGTCTTACCTCAGTGCTGCCTTACATCAGCTGTAACAGTCCAACCTCCATTGTTTCCATGCAGGAGCAGGGATGCAAGTTAGACAAGAATATCTCTGATTGAGGTGTTGTGTTGCTGGATGTAATAATGAACATAGTGGTCATCATTTACTCCCGACATCTGAGCCGCTGAAG